>CM053789.1:328489254-328739254 GCA_028749045.1 Cupressus sempervirens
TTAGGTGAATTTCCATTACGAATAATAACTTCTTTTCGTTTGCATCAATTCAGAGTTTAACTACTCCAGCTAGCTATTTTCCATAATCAACTATTCACTCAAAATGAATAAGTATTAAAAAGGTGAATTCATTATTCACTTCTCACATTTTGGAAATTGAATTTGGAGAGAAAATTTGGAAATCCTCTTCTGAAGAATTACTGTTCTATTTGTTGTGGGAGCTATGAGCATGGGATCTTTGCGAGGTTGGTCTCGTTGAATTCAGCTTGAGGAGTTCTTGCTTTGCCATCGATTTCAACAATTTTGGCAGATTGTTTATTTTCTTCTGTAGGTTTTAGTTTCAGCCCCTTTTGCTATCAGGTAGGGCCTTCCCGTTTGAATGTTTTTGCTTTGTTTCTACTTCTGTTTCTGTAGCAATATGTTAGGAGGTTGAGAACTAGTGTTCCCCTCTATTTATGTTTGCTAGTTCTGCCCGATTGGTTGGGTATGAATGTTTTCCTTATTTTTGGGATGGGGGTTTGAGATTTTGAGCTGTTATGCTAGCTATTTTTGCATACAGTGTCCGATTTCTTTTATTTTTGGATTTTTGGGGTTTTTGCACTCAAAGGCCAAATGGGTTTTTACCTCGTTTTGCATGCCACCCTATTTTCTTAGGTTTTCTTGGCACATTATGGTTCGTGGACCTTGATGATCCATTTTGATACCAGTATGAACACGTTTGCATCTTTTTTTGCATTGGGATGCATGTAGCATCTGTCATCCCAATTATGGTTTAGTTGATTGACTTTTGTTTGCATTCTCATCCTATCCTTGTGTATGATCTTTGTGATGGTGGTGCGCCACACACATGTACATCTGTTAGGTGACTTGTGGGGCCCGATCTTTCATGGTACTTCTGGAAGTTGTGATCATTGGGGTTGGGTTGGGAATTTGCATGCCTATGGGCACTCATCATTGGATGAGCATGGGTAGGGTAGGGTAGCATATGGAGGGGGCTTCTATCTTGCGACCTGGTGACCTTAGTCCCATAGGGTTAGTAGAGGAAGTTTTAAGTAAGTGATAATTAAATAAAACATTGGGTGGTAATAAAATTTAAGATAATAAAAGGTATATGTGGGGCCCTCCATTGAGGAGTTGAAACGCATGATCTAAGCTTGGGCTTGTCGATGCCAAGCAACTCTCCATGATGTTAGTCCCTACGTAGTAGCCTATTGAGATGTCTAACCAAGACCTGTAGTTATGTATTGTCTTTGTCTTGGGTTCAGTCATCATACTGCTTAGCATGTGTGTTAGCCATGGATGTTTGTTTTGTGTGTCATTGTAGTTGGATCATTATCTCCATCAACACGACGAGTGTGGACCTAAAAGTGCCACATGGTTGGGAGGCATAGCTACCTTCACCACTGCTAGGGACCGGTGTATAGAGATGGTCTTGAGCCTAGTATGATCGCTACTGGATGTTTTTAGTTGGTACTTTGGTCTTTAGAGTATGCTTCCTTGTGATTTATGCTTTCATTGGGATGCTTGTTTATCATGTGTAGATGATGTTAGTTTGATGCATTTCCTTATGAGAATGAATAACGTATGTTAGATGATGTTATCTCACACTTTACTACTACTAGCATGTTAGATTTCCTTATGATTGTTGTAGCATGTTTCGTAGTGACATCCTATTATGATAGCACCGATGATCTGACTGGTGGGTTGGGATGTTATGCGTGGGCAGATGGCTAGGACCCACGATGGTCTTATGATGTCATTGATGGTTGGGAGGAACCACGTACTTAGTTTTTTTTTTTGCTCATTGTGATGTTTTCTCTTTCCATACTTTCCCTTCATTTTTTGATAGATGGTTAGATTTCAGCTTTCTATCTTTTAATTATTCAGTTATAGTTCAAGTGTTCTTGCCTCGAGATGTGGATCTGGTACTCCCTGGTGTGGAGGTTTTATACTTTATTTCTCCCTTTTTGTGTTCTCTTTAGTTGTTCTTGTGTTTCTTTGGGTGACACTTTGTCAGCATGGTGTGACATAAAAGTGTATCACACACCCATAGAAACTGTGTCATGTGACACTGAAAAGTATCGCATGCCTCTTGGAGAAATGTCGTGCGACACTGGAAAGTATCGCACCTTCTCAAAAGAAATGTCGTACAATATACTTCCAGTATCACATGCCCTTTCGAGAAGTATCGCCCAAAACCTAATTGTGTCACCCTCCTTCTGGAGAAATGTCATACAACACTAGTGAAGTATCGCCCAGTGCTGATATAATGTCACATAGATTTTATGAAACCTGCGCGGGTGGGCAGCAGGTACTTTTCGGTCTGATCTGAACTTTTTAGGGATGGTTCGGGGTACCCTCTTAGGTGTTCTTCAATCCCTTGGCAGTGCTTTTTGAATTTTGTTGTTTTTTTTTGTAGTTTGATCTTCGAGGTTTAAAATATATCATTTAAGTATAAGTTGATGTGTATTTACTTATACTTAAGATATATTTTAATATATGTGACGATTCATTTCACACGAGATTCAGACCTCTACGAGCTAAGATAAAGATTCTAGGAAATTTTAGGGCTTAAGAATTCAGACTTAGCCAAATTTTAGGAGTCTATTTTGATCTTATAGCTTGGTCAATCTCTTATGTTTTCTTATTTGTGTTTTGGTTAGTGGTGATGTTTGGAGATCCGTTGGGTGCCAGGATGGTCGTTAAGTCTTCTATTGTGATCTGTATGATACATGTATGTTGTTTTCTTGTGCTCTTACTCTTGTTTAAAAAAAAATATTCTAGCTTTTTTTTCATCCTTGTTCCAAGGATCTCAAAGTGAGGCATTACAGTGATGACCAAGTGTTAGAACTTAGTGTTAGCCAAGGAACACCCTTTTGATTATTTGTGAGAAATCATGATTTCCAGCTAACTTAGTTGATTTCTTGGGATATGGAAAGCATGCTAAAGATAAAGATTGATGAGTTGGATCATTTAATTCTAGGAGAGGATAAGGTAAATGATCCAAGAGATATATTTTATGAGAAGTTTCTAGAAAATAAGGAAGATGAATGAATACAATGAATTTTTTGGATCGAATCATGAACCCTAAGATCTACAATGATTATAATAAATGGAAAAGGACCAAAATTATCTATTTAAGGAGGTACAGAGGAAAACTTTAAGAGAGAGACACAAAGAAGTGAAGTAGAGAAGATAAGTTGTGTATGTTTGAATAGAGTTCCAAAGAGTTGGAGCTATTGTTGAGGTCGATAAGAAAATATAAGTAGAAGGCTTAAGGTTGTTGTGAAGAGAAGGATTAATGCTTGAAGGGTTTCTAAGAAAATCAAGAATAGAGGTGATTAGGAAGGCTTACCAAGGATTCAGCACATGAAATGAATAAAGATCTAAAACTACAAAGTGAGTTGTAATCATGTAGATCAAACCCTACTATTTTATTTCTAATAATTGTAAATAGTTTGTACTGAAATCCTTTTAATAAAAGGATGACCTAATAGACACAAGGACTTAACATTCTATGTAAATCCTTTAACTAGTGACATTATAATGGAATGTTATAAAATCCTTGGACAAGGCCACTCTTAACAAGGTGATTAAATCCTATAACCAAGTCACATTCAACAATGTGTATTGTAAACCTTTAACATTGTTGGCTCCTAATAAGGTTCACTTTAGAAGAGAAAAAGTGGTGACATGTTGCTTGTGATTTTTTCAAATTGGATTTCCATGTTTAATCCTAGTGTAAAACATGTGTTGAATATTATTATGGTATTTTACATTTTCAAATTTTTACATTCTACAATTTTGTTATACTAGGATAGTGAACTACTAACTAATATTGTTATTGAGTTTACAATAGAGATCATGCAGTAGGATAAGTAAGACATAAAATTGTTCAAGTGTTTTGTTTGTTCAACTGGTACATAAGGACCTTAAGTAATTGATTACCCCCCCCCCCCCCCCCCCCCCCCCCCACCACCCCTCTCAGTTATTCTAAATATTATAACAATAATGATGCAAGTAAAGAACATGATTAAGAACCCACAACCCAAGATGTTTAAACAAGCAACCATGATCAATACATGCATATATATAATATAACAAAAAAGAAATAAATTTGAATGAACATATGGTAAGAGCCCAACCAATGATACATAGTCCAAAAGTGTGAATTCACATATTTAAGATAACAAGCATATTGATAGTGATACCAGGTGAAGAAAATTCTCTAAATCTATCTCATGAATTTGTAAATTATAAACAATCGAGTCCTTTTCAAATCTACCAAAAACTATATCTATTGCAATAAAACTACCACCAAGATGTGTTAGGGAAAGTATCCAATCATAGCCTCCATGGAAGTATGCATAAGAAAGGAGAAAAGATTCTTACAATTTTTAAAAGATACATCAAGTGCATGGTCAAAAAATGATGCCTTAGCAGGCCACAAGCCATGAATATTCAAGAGAATTAAAAACTGATGCAACTAAATTCAAGAATAAATGATTTAAATAGAAAATATATCCATTCATAAAATAAAACATATTGATAATCAAGATAGATTTGCGGCCTCTTTCCAAAACAAAAATATAGTTTAATGAAGCCAAATAAGGAATCAAAGGCATGAGATAAAAACACAAATAGTACTCTAATAAGTCATTCATATTCCAAGTAAAATGAGAAAAATGGGAAAGTAAAACCAACTTTTGACATTCAACCTTGTTATTTCCAAAATAAACATCTAAGGGCTCAATCCGATCTACTTCAAAAGTGGAAACTTCCCAAATACTCTTAAGTTTGATCTTTGAGCAATGTTAGGGCATTGATTGTAATCGATTGCATTTAAACAAAAAAAAATTTTAGTTTGTGATGACTGATTAGGGAAGTAGTATAAATACTTCATAATATTTTTGCCTTTTATTCACCAATTTATGGCCAATCATTTGCCAATTTATGGCCGACATGTTGTAACTAATTTTAACCCTAAAGTAGCAAACAATACTTGTATAAAATGGCTTAGAGTTAGGGATTATTTCATAATGTGTGATGCAAAAATTGCTTCTTGTGGTGGTATTGAGCTATAAGGGATTACATTGTAGTCAGTTTGTCATCACTGGATCATAATAATATTGGACTTGTTGTTTGGTGGGCGCAGCCTAGGCATTGGGTGAACCATGTTAAATCTTGGTGTCTTGTGTTATCTTTTGTATGATCTATTATTTTTTGATATTGTTTATATTTGCATGTAATTGTTATTTATTATTGACATATCAGTCAAGTTTGTTATTAGTTACACACACTTATTCAGATTGTATATGGTTACCAAGCTCATTGTATAGTTTATAGTGTTTGCCATGTATTTCAGTTGTCACTAAGTTCTAAGTTGCTATTGAGTCCTTTGGACACATACCAATGGTTACTAAGCGAATTCAATTAATGTGAAGACCAACAGTGTAAACAATACATTTTAGTTGATGCTAAGTTTATTAGTGGTTACCAAGCAGTGTAGTGTTCACCAAGTTCATGGTGTATGTGATGAGAGTCCAGTGTTAATTGAGCTTTCAAGTGTTAACCAAGAGACTCAGTTTATATGATGAGTTTCACAATGTCTATCGACTCACCAGTGTGGAACGAGTTTAGGACTACTTAGAAGTGATCAGTATGGACTGAGCTTCTACATCTACCGAGTGCATGACGATGTTGAGTATTGATAGTGGATGTTGAGTATCAAAACCTCACCAAGTCAGTCTTCAAAACCCAAATGTCTTCATGTGGGTTGACTTTGTAACATTTGTGGTAACTTGTATGATGGATGACTTTGTAATTTGTATAATTGGATTGATATATGGGTAGAAGCAAGGAGTTGGGTTTCAATTTCGTTGGAGTTTATGGATTGAGATTGTACTCTTTTAAAAATGGGTACCCGTTTTAGGCTCGGGCACCCAATCCCATTTTAAAAAAACGGGCACCCATTTTAAAAAGAATCGGTTACCCATTTTTGAAAACATAAAAAATTTGTATTTTTTAGAAATGGGTACCCATTTTTGAAAAGTAAAAAATAGGTACTCATTTTTTACTTTTAAAAAATGGGTACTTGTTTCTAAAAATTTAAAATTTTGTTTTTTGGGGGGATTTTGTATGTTGATTTGACATTTTCAAAATGAGTACCTATTTTTTGAATTTCAAATAATGAGTGCATGTTTCTTACAACACTGGGTGGGATTTTTTTCTCCCACCTTGGATTTTGGTTTGGGATAGGCTTGGTGAGACCAAGCCTATGCCTTGATCTGTCAAGATTTGGCTAAGGCATTGAACTGACAAATTCATGCCTTGCCATAATTTTTAGAGGGTCTTCCCGATCAAATATTTTTATGAAACCAAAACCCATTAGAGCTCTCACTGTCTTGATTCTAGAAATATAAATTTTATAGTGCTTTCATTTTATTTAATATTTTTGCACTATTTTTTAATGAAAGGTGGTATCTAAATGTAAAATAGTGAAGTTCACTAAAACTTTAATAAATTTTTTATTTTATAATTTTTCTTAAATTAATTTATATGTCATCAATCTACATATAATTCTTTTGAGTTTAAAAATAATAATTTTTGAAAAAAGTGAAATTTTGATCAAATTATGGTGTCCGTACATTAGAGGTTTTAAAATTTACCTTCATAGACAATTAATAATTAATAATAAAAAAATTATTCAGTAAAAAATTAAGGAAAAATATTTTCCTCAATCTTAGGTGTATTAGGTAACTCCCTTTAAAAGGATTTAAGAAAATTCATTTATTTGTGTCAAATTTTGGTGTTCGTACTAGAGTGTGGTATGGTCCTGAAACAAACATTTTGAAAAAGTGGTTTTTAAAGATCCATACCAAAAACAAAATCTATCATATGGGTACACAGATAAATTACATATTCAAAAACAAGATTTTCAACACTAAAATTTTTAATTCTAAAGTTTTTTTATATTCAATCTCTAAATGCCTCAAATTTTGACATCAACTGACAAAAAATTTTAAAAATAGGAAAAACACTTACCACATTTTGCCCAAAAGTGAGACCCATCTTCTTGCACTTACCCATATATGTAATGCATTGTATCATATCCAATGCATGATGAATGGATGTATGTAATATGTGGAAATATGAATGTGAATTACATCAGAGAAAAGCAGAAGGAGCAAATTGCAATGGCCATAATAGCATAAGGAGTAGCAAAGACATATCTATCAAAAAAAGGTGATCACTACACAAAGGAATCTTAGTCAACAAACAAAGTTGTAGATTAGAGATCTACTCCTACTTCATCCTAATAGGTGGATTAGTCAAATCCTTTCACAAGGTAGACCTAACAACCTTTTTAAAATCTCTTTACCAAGTGCATAATTAATTGTATGTTTGTAAATCCTTTCACATGGTGGACCTAACAGTCCTTATTTCTCCTAACAAGGTAGATCATTAGAAGTGGTCAATGTAAGCTTTAACAAGCTAACTTTATATTGCAGTACTAAAGTTGTGGGTATCATCCCCACCCTAGTTTTACTTTATATTTGGAAGGTTTCTGGATCACCAAATCTTTGTGTCTCAGTGTTATGAATGCTTTCAATTTCTTATGCATGCAATTAGATCAAAATTTGTATTATGGATAAATACTAATTGAATGGTTGGATTAAAGGTTGGAATTGTTAAAGTTTTAGAAGAAACTGATTCACCCCTCCCCTCTCAGTAACTTATCTTAGTCTTGAATATTTCCAACAATTGGTGTCTGATCTTTTTGGTTCTTAGGAAAAATCTTAAAAGATTGAGAAAAGATCAAGGCCATGGAAATATTCAGACTTGAAAAAGCCATTGACAATAAAAAGTTGGATTTAGAAATGGCCATTGCCCAACTCAAGACAACAAAGTAGAAACTCTCTCAATCCTTAAAAAGAAGGAAAGAACTTGAAATTCAAATGAATGATCAACTCAACATTGAAGAAAGAATTGAAGATCTTCATTCAAGCAATTTAGATGAAGCCAATGAAGCAATCAAAGAACTCATAGAAAAGAATGGTTCCTTGCAAGAAGAAGTAAGAAAGCTAAGAAGAGAACAAGAAATTCAGTCAGTAAGGTTATGTGAAGTCTTGGAACAAAGACACAAGATAGAAGAAGAGATGGATGGAAGAAGCAATGAAATCTAGAACCAATCTCTTTAGAAAGTAGACCTTATTGATCAGCCCTCCAATGAAAATGAAGAAATCATGAGCCTAAGATTTGAAAATGAAAGAATGAGGAATGATCTAAAATCTGAAAGACAAACCAATGAAAGATTGAGGAATGATCTAAAATTTGAGAAGCAAATCAATGAAAGAATGATGAAATCTCAAGTAGACATGAATCAAATGAATAAGAAAAACCTCTATAGGAAAAAAGAAAAAGTAGGAATTTGATATACAGAAGAAGGAGAATCATCCAAGTAAGGAGCTCAAAAGAACCAAAGACCTACTTGCAATCACTGTGGTAAGATAGGTCATACATCAAACAAGTGTTGGAGTAATGGAAAAACAAAATTCAATGGAAAATGCTACAATTGCAATCAACATGGTCATAGAGCTAATGAATGTAAAGAGAAACCAAGATTTGAAGGCAAATGTCACAAATGCAAGAAACATGGACACGAGTCATTAGAATGCAAAACCAAGATATTGAATCTAGAAGAGAAAATTGTGAAAGCAATATTTGGATGGGACTACAAGACCTGGTGTAGATGCCATTACTATGGAGAATTCGAACACATTGCTATGAATTGTACTAAACATCATATGAGATAAAGAGATACCACTAAAAGATGTTTTATTTGTATAGAACTTGGTCATCTTGTCAAGAACTACATGAATACTGGTAAAATTGAAGATGAGAAGAAAGCAAAAGCTTATAACATCTGAAAGCAGATGAGACAATAATAGGTTCCTAAGTCTACTGAGGATACAAGTCTAAACAATGATGGATAAGTCACTCAAGAATTGGGTGACTCTACCATTTCTAATTAAGTTCTCATAGGAGAACTAGAACTAGGCTATCAAAGATGACATCCAAAATAGTTCCAATTGAAAGGTGGCAAAGTACCAAATCTGTATTCAAGATACAAAGGGATCATTGAGTGAGATCAGAATTAGTTACTACCAAGTTACTTCTCTACCGAATAAGGTCAGGTCATAGACTCTATCGAGCAAGATCAGGAGTAATGAAGATTCATATGGTTACCAAGTAACAAACACTTCACCGAGTGTTCAAAGCCAAGTAGTGGATGACAGTCTATCAACATATCTATTTTTTGTATTGAGCATTAATGGAAAAAAATCAACAAAAGGCATGGAATCAAAATAATTTCTTACTGTGAAATTTTGAGTTCTATTGCAAAGAAAAAATTTAGTGCAATCAAAGTGAATTGAGTGAAATTATAGTGAAATATTTTCAAATTCTCTCAAACCCTACCGAGTGAAAATGGCATCCAATAGCAACAAGGTTAAGCAAGTATCTAACATGTTGGATCGTGGAGTTGAGTGGAAGGAACCAAATTTCAAGCTCACTCCTACTATTTCTAAAACCTCAGATCCAAGCAATGTGCAATTCAAATTCCTCCCAAGGTACTTCTTATCAATGATATTCACACTCATTTCAAATGTGTTATTCAAGAGATTGGTACACAAGAAATGGATGTTGTCCTAGGTTAGTTATGTGTGAATGGAGTCCTAAAATATGAGCATCAAAATCTAGACACCAAAGGGTTGACACACATCCCTCACATGCCCCAAGAATTTCAAATCAAATGGATTAGGTTTATCCTCAGCCAAGTGCATAACGTGTAGCTATGGCTAGAACAACCAATTTTGATAACAAAGAAGATGATTCATCGAATCACTAGCCTCCCTATGCTAGTCAAAGCCAAAATGACAAAAACCCTAGGTCGGGTAGAACTGGAAAAGAAAACCCTAGCTAAATGGGATGATAGAGGAATGAAAATTAGCAATTTCACTGATGCAGAATTGAAGTTTTGTATTCATGTCATTGCACACAAGATATAAAATTCAAGCATACTAAATAGTGTGTCATGTGAAGTCGTGGACTTATTTTACAAGGTGGTTAAGAACAATTTATCATATGACCTTGCTAAGCTATTGCTAAGATAGTTCAACAAGAACATGGAAACTATAATAACTTCAAAGAACAATCCATGAAAGTTTGGTTCCTTGTTGACTTGCTTATTCTTTTATGTTCAAAAATTATTTCCTTCTAAAGGCATTGTAGTATAGAGAAAAGATGTGTCTATGCTTTATCAAATCAATGAGCATATTGCAAAGATGGGTGAAAACTACAATAGTATTATGGACAATTATTTTGATGTATTTAAGGAGAAAATGAACAACAAGTTCAAAATCCCCAAAAATCTAGTTAAGGACTACAAGATGGTATATGTTTCATGGTAGATAGTGATAATGTGTATATTCAAGCAGCTAAGCCTAGAATAGTGTGGGTAAAACCTCTTGGTTATGAGGTCAACATTGATGAAGTAAAGGATATCATTGAAGCTCTTATAAATGAACCAATTGATCCTAAGGTTACATACTTGGAATGTATGATAAAGAAAAGGCTAGGATTGAACTTGAAATAAAGGTCCCTCAAGAGGTCAACAAAGGGAAAAGAAGGATTGTAAAGCTAAAATCAAGTTCACCCCTTTTGTTAATCGAGGGAAAAGGTGAGGATGAGAAAGGTGAAGAAGTAGAGGATGAGGAAGAGTTTGACAAAGAAGAACCACTAAAGAAGAAAGGAAAGGTGATCATCACCAAGCTAGCAAAACCATCCATTGCAGTATTTATAAGGAGATCAAGAAAGAAAGCTTACAAAGAAGGACGAGACATCATATTTAGAAAACCTCCACCCACCTTCTAGGATAGGTTAAAGAAATTGGAAGAAATAGTAGGTATAAAAAAATTTAAGTCATTGAAATATGAGATCAGGACAATAGGGGAGCAAAAGCAAGTGGAAGACCTGGTGTTGAATAAAATGGGTAACTGGAAATACTCACCAAATCAGCTCGCTTCTCAAGTTCCCAGTGAATTGTTAGAAAAGATAAAGTCAAGATGGGAGTTTTCTATGCAAATTTTAAAGGATATATATGGACAAACCCTGAGGTAGTTGTTACCGAGAATATCAGATGTTAAGGTGAAAGAGTCATTGAAGAAAAATGAAGAAAAAATTGATTCTAAAGTTTAATACTTGTCTAGTTTTGAACAAGGACTTTGAGTATGTTGTTAGGAATGCAAAAAACACTTGGAAGAATATATATTTGTTACATAAACCAAGTGATTTTCCATTCAATGTCAAATATTATGATGAAGAAGAAGATAAGGAGAAAGATGAAGAAGAGAATGTTGAAGAAGTAACACACTTTGACAATGAAGAAGATGAAGAGGATAAAAAAGAAGAGGTTGTTGAGGAAGAAAAGCAAGATGATGAGGAGATTGACCCAGTCAAGATAGCTGCAACAATCATTGCCTCACTTATGCACTCTCCAAGCAAGCCAGTGTCTACATCAAATGTGGAGACAACATCAAAAAGTTTGATTGTGATCACTAGTGATATATCAAATGCCCAATCACTCTTTGTTCCTACCCAGCTTAGCACATCACTAATAGAAGTGACTTCCACTTCATCCACCGAGATGCAGATTCTTCCTTCATCTACTAAGTTAAGTACTTTAGTTTTGACTTCTCCAATTTTGACTTCTTCAATTGTAACCACACCAATTTTGGGTTCCTCAAGCATTTTTGTAAGTATTCCTTCAGTTAGCACAGTATCAATTTTTATAGCAAGCCCTAGTATCTCTACCATTGTTTCTATTCTAGATACAAAAGCAATAAGTGCAAGGAAAGTTGAGACCAAAGTTCAACCAAGCACAAAATTTTTGGGTAAAGGAAAGGAGATAGAGGAAGACATTGATTTAGATGAGGAAATAGTAATCCCCAATTGGGATATTTACAAGCTTACACCAGACCAAATGTAGACATTTGGTGAACTCCTCCAAAAGAAGGCTAAATAGAAAAGGCTAAGAGAGGAGAGAGATAAAGAGTATAAGATAATTGAAGATGCTAAAAACATTTTGGCTAGGAATTGAGATTGATTCTTCTCAACCTATTTTTTATCAACTACCAAAAGCAGTCCAGAAATTCAATGAAGCTACTGATGGACAAGATAAGCTAGTGAAGAAGGCTAAAATGAAGTTTAACAATAAAGTGATGGAGCGCATTGCTTAGTAGATTTCCATTCATCAAGTAGAGCTCTCTATAATTTAGGGAAATTTAGAAACATCATGTTCAAATGTGTCATCACTTTTTGTGAAGCTATGTAATGTTTCTAGTTTTACAAAGGAAATAAAGGAAAAATTGTCCAAAATAGATGAAGATCTAAAGGCTAGTGCTTAGCAGCTACAACTTGACCCCAATTCAAGCTCTACACACTTCAAGAAAATAAGTTTCTTGTCAGAAATGCAAGTGGAATTGCTAAGGGAAGAAGCAAGGATCAAATCTATATTGATTGACATATAGAACATGATCCTTCCCAACATGGATGCACTTAAAAAACATATTGCATATTCAAAAACTCTAATCCATCACAAAAACTTCTCTATTGCCAACAATATGATAGAATTATCAGCAAAAGTACAAATTGCACTTCATACATGTGAGGTTCTATAGGAAAATTAGGAAAAAACTTTGGAAATCATTCTTAAGGTACATTCTAAATTTTTGTATCATTTTGGTGTTTCTATGTAAATAAAATAGAATAAAGCTTTGGTATTACTATCAAAAAGGGGAAGAAAAGTTATATTGGAGAAAACCATATGTTATGGGGGAGTAAGACATATACATAGAGAGACACATAGTATGAGGAGAAATATGCTATGGGGGAGAACTTGCAATAACTAACACATGTTGTATATAGCAGGAAGATATATAGTATATTGTATATACCTTACAAAATCAATTTTGAAAAATCCTAAAAATAGTATACTCTACTGAGACAATATCACATGGTGATGGATATAAGGTATTCAGTTTTTTCTTATAAGTTTTTTTCTCACTAATGCCAATGGGGGAGATTTTTGACATATTAGTGAAGTTTTTTATTAGTGACACACACTTATTTAGATTGTATATGGTTACCGAACTCATTGTATTGTTTATAGTGTTTGTCATGTGCTTCAATTGTCACCAAGTTCTATAGTTGCTATCGATTCCTTTCGACACATCCCAATGGTTACCAAGCATATTTAGTTAATGTGAAGACCAATAGTGTAAACCGTGCATTTAAGTTGATGCTGAGTTTATCAGTGGTTACTAAGCAATGCAGTGCTCACCAAGTTCGTAGTGTATGTGATGAGAGTCCAATGTTAACTGAGCTTTCCAATGTTAACCAAGAGACTCAATTTATATTGAGCTCAAGGTGAGAATGTTTACCAAGTCATATAGTATAAATCAAGAGACTTAGGTTATATGATGAGTTTCACAATGTCTACCAAGTCACCAGTGCAAACCGAGTTCAAGACTGCTTAGAAGCAATCAGTATGGATCGAGTTTCTATGTCTACGAAGTACATGATGAAGTTGAGTATTGACATTGGATGTTGAGTATCAGAACCTCACCAAGTTAGTCTTCAGAACCTAAATATCTTCACGTGGACCAAATTTGTAACATTTTTGATAACTTGTATGATGGCCGACTTTGTAATTTGTGTAATTGGATTGATATATATGTAATGCATTGTATCATATCCAATGCATGATGAATGTGTGTATGTAATGTGTGGAAATATGAATTTGAGTTACATTAGAGAAAAAAAGGAGTGAATTGTAAAGGCCATAATAACATCAAGAGCAACAAAGACGTATCTATCACAGAAAGGTGATCAGTAAACAAAGGAATCTCATTCAACAAACTAAGTTACAAATCATAGATCTACTACTGCTTCATCCTAATAGGTGGATCAGTCAAATCCTTTCACAAGGTAGACCTAATAGTCTTTTGTAAATCTCTTTACCGAGTTCATACTTAATTGTATGTTTGTAAATCATTTTACAAGGTGGACCTAGTAGTCCTTATTGCTCCTAACAGGGTAGAACATTAGAAGTGGTCAATGTAAGCTTTAACAAGCTTACTTTATACTGTAGAACTAAAGTTGTGGGTATCATCCCCAGCCCAATTTTACTTTCTATTTGGAAGGTTTCTGTGTCACCAAATCTTTGTGTCTCGGTGTTATGAATGCTTTTAGTTTCTTATACATGCAATTAGATCAGAATTTTTATTATGGATAAATGTTAATTGAATGGTTGGATTAAATGTTGGAATCATTAAATTTTTAGAAGTTACTAATTCACCCCTCTCCTCTTAGTAACTTAGCTTAGTCTTGAATATTTCCAACAATTTATGTCTATGGTTTTAATCCTAACACATTTCCCCTTTGTATTATGAATCAAATTTTGCATAAGTATAATAGAATTATTTTGTATGGGTGGCAGAGGTGGGGGGGTCTTTTTAATATAAAGGGGGATGTCATTTTTGTAAAGGAGGGGCATGTGTTGAAATATTTAAACCTTGAGATAGTCTTTGTTAATGTTAAGAGGTTAGGTTTGCACATTGGATAATGAAATGTGATGCAATAGAAATGTGTGCGGGTGAAGTTTCTAGGAGGGTTTATGTTTTGAATTTAAATTTATTGTATAAAGTTAAATAAATGATATTTATAAATCATTCGATTTAAATTTTATTTAAAATGAAAAGTTCAAGAGATTTTGATTGATATGTGAGAGTTTTTTTTGGGGGGTGGGGGGGAAATTATGTTACTTTCTATATACTTCAGATGTCATCAGCTAAAAATATGTGGGTAGATAACATCTATTTTGGCCAACACCATCCCTAAGATGCTTGGTGTAGTTTTATCAATTTTTTCAAAGGTACTTTCCTCATGTTAGATAACTGATTGGGGGGGCACTGAATTAGTTATGTCTAGTTATCTCACAATCCCTTCATAATTTTCATGACCATCAAAGAAATATAAACATTAACAAAATTAACTTCAATACATTCAATCACTTGGTAGGAATATCCAACTTAATACTTAACTCATAGAACAACTTCTATCCAAACTATTTTCAAATTTTTTCTTGCATTACTGATTGTTAATAAATTTCTATTAATTACCTAGTGATAAATTAGTTATTACTGAGTTGCAGTAAAGTGTAAAAACATGTAAATCAACTTAAAACACAAATAACATTCACACAATGTTGACACCAATATTTAATGTGGAAACCCTTTAAGGGAAACCCCACCTGGGATTGAAAACCAAAAAATTTCACTCTTCTAAAGTGATCTCTGTTAGGAGACTACCTTGTTAAGGGTTACATACACTTTGTTAAAGTGATCTTATTAGAGGGCTTTGCCAAAAGATCATTTAGACCTTCTCACTCCCTGTCTAGGACTAAAAAGAGTGGTCTAACTTAAAGGACTTAAAAACATCATTAATCAATGTTACCTTATAGGATTTCAAAGACTTGTTAGGTCCACTTAGTACATTCAAGATTTTCTACTACAATGGTTAAACAATAATAGTATAAAGTTATCTGTTAAGAATAGCAACTACCTTTTCCTATTCAAGTCTCTATTCTTTCTCTTTCTCTATCTTTTACTCACTTGGATGATTCTTTCTTCCAAAAAATTCTTCCTCTTCTTGTCTTTTCTTTTTGATACTTAGTTTAGTTGACTCAACACTTCTTTCTTCTCTCACTTTCTTCAATAGTTCACACTCATAGCAAATTCAACACTTCTACATAATTGCCTTCTAGCCAACAACATGAGATCAACTACACAACCTTTCAAAATCAGCTGAGCAACCAAAATTTGCATATTCTCCTCCTTAAATAAAGAAACCTAAATTTACCAATATATCTAAATTTTACCAATATATATATGGCTAATTTGTAGATATATCCTCTAAGAGTTCTTTGTGTTTTATTAATACCCTCGTTTTGAGATAGAGTAAGATTGCTAAAATTCTTGTTTGCTTGATAGAATATTTTCCTTGTATTTATTTAGGACTCCCTTTGGGGCCTAATACTTCAAATTCATTTTGGGAAGATCTTATTAAGAAAGTCAACAAGAAATTTATAGGCTAGAAAGGTAATTTATTGAGTCAAGCTGGTAAAATTACTCTTCTTAAGGCTTGTGTCCAAAGTATTCCTACATATGCTTTGAGTCTCTTTAGGATTCTAGCTAAATATGCTAATACTATTGACAAAATCCAAAGGAACTTCCTCTGGTCTAGTTTTGAGGATAAGAAGAGAATGGCTTTAATTTCTTGCAATCATATTTGTAAGCCTAAGTAGGATGGTGGTCTGGGGATCAAGTCTATTAGGAGTATGAATAAAGGTCTTCTTGCTAAGTAGGGCTAGAGAGTTTATCATGACAATAAGGAGTGGAGTACTATTTGGAAACATAAATGCCTCTTTGATGCTCCTTCTTTGTTTGATTTTCTTTCTTATCCTAATATTTTATCTCCTTCTTCTATTTGGGGAATTGTTCAGGGAGCTAAAAATATTTTAATCAAATTATGTATTTGGAAAATGGATAAGGGGTAGAAGATCAAGTTTTGGAATGATGTCTAGATTCTGGATCATTATCTGATTGAGGATTTTAAGGATAGAACTCTTGTTGATAGGTGCAAACAAACTTTTGGCATTCTTGTGGAGAATTATTGGATTAATAATGAATGGGTTAACCTTGCTGAAAGTATTATCATTTTTTATAGTATCCAGTTAATCTTGAATGCCTTTACCCTATATCCTCACATTGAAGATAAAATGGTTTGGGGATTAGAACCAAGAGGTTGTTTTAAAGTCTCTTCTATTTTTAGAATTGATGAAAATAGAATTAGAACTTTATGGACTAAAGCTTGGATTAAAGGTCGTATTCCTAAAATTAACATTTTTTCTGGATCTTGCTTCAAAATAAAATTTTAAGCTTGGACAATTTGCAAAAAAGAGGGGTTTATGTGGTTAACAAATGTTGCCTATGTAAAAGGGATTCTGAAGATAGGAATCATCTTTTCTTAAATTAAAATTATAGTTAGAAAGTGTGGATTTATATCCTTATCTACTAGAATTTAGATTGGGTTCAACAGAATAATATTGATCAATGCTTCCAGAGTTGGACATGTCCTTCTAAGGAGGTAAATATTGGCTTTTTGTGGAAAATTACTCTACCCCATCTCTGGTGGGGAATCTAGAAAGAAATAAATAATAGAATTTTTAGAGACAAATAAATTCCTAAGTGGTTTCTTGGTCATAATATAATTAGAGCTATCAAGGAAAACTTCAATTCTCATAGAAAACTGAGTGATGATATCCAAATCAACAACCTTATGCAGACTAAAGGCTATAAAATGAAAATTAATGATCAGAGGTAGAATGTAAAATGGGAATCTCATGTTATGGGTTGGATTGAAGGTAACTTTGATGCTACTACTAAAGGAAATCTTGGAAAATTTGGTGGTGGAGGGGTTTTGACAGACCATACAAGTAGAATTATTGATGCTATTGCCATCCTTATAGGGATTTCTACTAGCCATAAAAGTGAAGCTACAATAGTGTTGTATACTATGAGGCTGGTTGTGGAATCTAGTTATCAAAATCTTTGGATGGAAGGAGATTCACTTAACATTATTAATATGCTTAATAACAAGAGTTTGATTACTTAGAAAATTGAGAGAATTATAATGGGAATCAAAAACCTTATTAATAAATTTGATAATGTTATATTCTCTCATATTTTTTGGGAAATTAATTTAGTTGCTAATTGGATTTCCAACCAAGCCATCTATAGGGAAAGAAAGTTGAGGTGGCAAGCTAACCTATGCAAGGATGTGGAGCTGATGGCGATACTTAATTATGATATGACACATGCAAGAGAAGGAAAGATTTCCTAAGATTGGAAAATTTATGAAGAGGAGTGGTGGGTTTATGGAGGATTGTTTGAGATTCCCTATGAAGTAACTTTGTGTTAGTATGACTTGCATTTGGCACATAAGTAATGTTAATAGCTTATTGGTAATATTCAAAATTTTATTACCTTTTATAGTTGTCACTACCCTAGTGATTTGCAGGGGAAAATAGGTTTTCAAGATGGAAGGGGAACCTAGAAAGCAAGAGCTAAGCAATTGTAGCATATGGAAGGCTAAGGTCTCTATGTGGGAGATTTTGTAGAAAGGAAAAGTGATGACCTACATTGAGAGACTCCATGGGTATAAACCTCACATTATAGATACCTTCTTTAAAAGCTAGTTTGAAGATAGGGTAACTTTTCATGGGGTCACGATGAAATTGATTGAAGAATTTATTGCTAAGATTATGAGGCTTCCTATGGAAGGGATTAAATTTAGCAATAAGACTAGTATCTCCAATGCAGCTTTCAAGAAATTTCCAAAGATAGGAGCTAAAGAGATGAATTTGGAGAAAAATGTTGACTTTTATGAACTAAATCAAATAAAGGTTATCTAGAGGGACATGTTGTCTTGTATCCATGAGTACTTTATTCTTGATGGTAGGGCTAAGAGAGTCCATAAATTTCACTTTGTTTTCCTAAATCATTTTAGGCACAAAGGTAGGATTTCCTTTCCTTTTTTTCTAAAATACTCTCTGCTTCAAAGCCTATATGCTCATAGGAAGAAAGATTCCTGACCTGTACTTCATGAAGGCTTAATATTACTTATTGAAAATTTTTGTAAAAGTAAGGCTATAAAGCCCTCTTCAATTCTAGAGAAGAAGAAAGGGACTAGTAATGATCCTCACTCTAAGAGAATAAAGGTTGAGGAAGGGACTAGTGATAGCAAGAAGGTTTTCAAATGGGAGAGGACAAAGGAAAATGCTGAGGAAATTATAGAATATGAGAATTCTAATAATGATGAGAAAATTGAAATGGGGGAACTTAGTTTTAACCTAGATGGTTACTCTGGGAGCAAAGGGGTATCAACTAGAAAAGACAATGTAGAGGGAAGTAGAAATATTGATTCAAATATTGGGTCAAAAGCCCTCGAGGAGGATGAAGAAAAATAAAGTGATCACCCTTCTCATATGAAAAGTAATTCTAGTGAGGAGAAAATGGAGGAGGATATTGGTAAGTAAATTGAAGACAAAGGCCCTACCAGTAAGGACAAAAACCAAAGAAAAGAAGAAAAGGAGGAGAGGACGAAGAATTTGGATATTAATATTGATACCCAAATTAATACTATGACTATTGCAGTTGGTTCTAAGCCTAGGGATATGGTTGATAGGAGTGATGACTCTCAAGATGCTAACCTTTCCTTTCTTCACACTACTAAGCTTAAATCAAAGACTTCCCTTTAGGTGATTCTTGTTCGTATAATGAAATAATGGTTCTTAAGAAGAAAACTGGGGTAATGTAGAAAGAATTGGAAGTTGAACAACTAAGAGAGCTCGAATGAAAATGTAAATTGGTAACAACCCTGAAAAGTTTAAATAATATGAGTAGGAGCTTTGTTACTTAATTAAGGAAAGTGGTCAAAAAATGGAATAGGTCACTTCTAGTCTGTGTGTTGTGGTGACCAGTATGGTAAAGAAGAGTAATGAGGAGATAATGTCTCCTAGTAATGCAAGGATAGGGAGCCCAAGAGGATCTAGTAAGAGAACTAGGTAGAGCACAAGGAAAAAGGTTGTTGAGGCTCTTGAGGTTCCTATTCTTACTCTGGCTAACCTAATCTACAGTACTATAGAAGTAGGTAAAGAGGTGGCAAACATTATCAAAGAGCTATTGTAGGTGCTGGTTGTGGAGCAAGTGTGCTAGTTGTTGGTCTAGGTAGTTTTTCTTTTTTTCTTTTTTTTTTCTTTCTAGCTTGTTTAAACTCTAGGTTCTAGGTTCTTGTCAAACCTGGTTGCTTTTTATGGTTTAAACTTTTGGTTTCAGGTCCCTATAAAACCTGGTTTTCATGTTTTAAACTTTAGGTTTCAGGTCCTTGTAAAACCTGGTGGTGCTTTAATGTTTATCTTTAGTTTTTTGTAAATGGTTTCATGTCCCTTCAAAAATTTCTTTTACCATAATCTAAAACCTTGTGACTCGATTAAGGTTTTGATCTTCAATACTTCTCAATAATACATGACTGTAAAAAAAACAAACCAATATTACATAATCATTATCCAACTCATTCAAGTACCCATTGAATACCTTACATATCAACTCTAAATTCATCATACTTTCTTCAAATCCTCTTCATTAATCAAATGATATGATACTTTCTTGAGCTAGCATAATGTCTAGCCAATTAAAACTTTGACATCAACAATAATATAACAATTGATATGACTCTCTTACATATATTCATAACATCATCACTTAGCAATCTCCTAATTGTCAATTACAATATCATTTGATGGATAACAATATCACCCTTCGGCATTGATGGCAACACATACCATAATATTTTATATTACAAAATAGTCATAGGATAATGAAATGTATGCATTCACAACAATACAACTTGGCAATTCTAGTTCAACAAACTGTTACTTGGTCTATAGCTTCAACAAGAAAAAAATTTCAACATCTTCAACATTACCCATCCTTTGACTATGATCTCTTATTTTAGGTTCAAATGTATACTTATATTTTGTATCTTCTCCCCTTACTTGTTATATTCTCTCTATTTAGCATATTCTCCCCCTTTCTTTCAGTACATTCTCCACCTTTGATAAAATCAATGTCAAAGGTCATTATAAATTTCAATGTGAAACTTATAAGACCTTATAGTTACCCTTGTACCTCCGATGTATAGATTACATCAATTTCATCATAGTTAACTTTGCAACTTCAAAAATAATCCTAAACTATGAACACTTCTGCATCAACTCCAAAATATATTTCAATTCATTCATTAATTAATGCAAATGCAACTTCACCTAGTTAATTTTAGATAGGGGCAGTACCCCCAATTTATCTCTTAAATACTCAAAAGTGTCCATAGGTAATAGTTTGGTGAATATATCATAAATTGTATCCTTAGAATTTATATACTCAATCCTCAATATATTTTCTTTCACTTTTTCCCTCAAGTAATGATACTTGATTTATATATTCTTTGTCTTTGCATGATTCACTGAATTCTTTAATATATTTATAGCACTTGTGTTATCACAATGAATAGTGATAGGCTTGGTTACTTCCTCTTGCATTTGTTTCAACACATGTTTGATCCATACAATATTTGAACAATTTATTGCAACATCAACATATTCATGATAGCAGTAGACTGTGAAATACAACTTTGTTTCTTGCTTATTCCATGTGATCAACTTTTCTCCTAAAAAGAAAGCTTGTCTACTTGTTCTTTTTCTACCATCAACATTTCTAGCCCAATCAATATTTTTTAGAGTTTGAGCTTAAATTCATCCTCTTGTTTATATCTATTACCCATGTAAAAGCCTCAAATAATTTTTCTCAATTATTTTCAATGACTTTCTTTCTAACCTAAGTTTTGAACTTTGAACATCAAACTTAATTGAGTTTGATGTTCAAGTTCACCAGTTCCTTTTCCTACTAGATCTATAAGTGCAAAAAGTATATTTTCTTTGAACTTGAACTCTAAACTAATCAAGGTCAAATTTCAACCAACGTGTTCATATGGTTGTCTAGGCTTGGTGTTAGCAATAAAATCTGTTGAATATTGAGCATTTTTGAAACTAAACTTTGAACAATAATTTTTTTTCAAACTTTTTGATTCATTATTCATATCTTTCTTGGTGAAGTTAATGATAGTTTCATATGCCTAAATTCCTATAATCATTAGATTTGAACATGAAATCTCAAACTTCTTAATAGTTCAAGGCTTCAGTTCATGAGCCTAAAAAATTCATGGATATCAGTAAGTGGCAGTACTGAGATGCATCACAATATTTCTAAAAAGGTTGAAGGGACACCTTGTGAAAAATGATTAGTATGAAAAGTGGTGGAAAATTTGTTATCTGTGAAGGCAAATACTCTCATCAAATGATTTAATGCTCTTGTCAAATTAGTACTTCCCATAAGAAGTTATGATGTGAGTATCCATTTAAAGGCTTTTCTAGGTTACTTTCCTTTTTCATTATGATACTAGCAATAAGGTAAATACTCACCCTTGTATGGAGTCATAGGCAATCTACAACAGAATTGTTCATGATAGTACATTGTTGTTTCTCCAACAGGTTGAATTTCTTTTACCTCCTCAATGGTTATTATTACTTCTTTCACTTTAAGCTAGTAACACTATTAACCTCCTCCATTATCATTTGTTCTTAATTGGTTTTTGAAAAGGATCTTTAAGTTTTTTTCTATGGTTGGTTCTCACCCAAAGTTACCAAAAGAAAATCCTGTCACCTCCCTTACCAATTTCTTGCCTGCACTAAAGGATACCTTCCTTGCTGATGAGGACATTGACAATTTATTGTCTATATTCTCAAAGCCAAAACTTGGTTCCATTACTAAAAAGATAGCCAATAGTGGATTGTTGCAAGCTGCTAGTTTTCTAGAATCGGTAATTTTCCTAGAACTGGTTTTAGAATGTAGGAATAGATATGGTGTTACCCAAAGATGCATTAGGAAATACCTTGGATAATTTCTCATCTATGTGAATAGGGTTACAATCATGGGTTCTTTGACGATTCTACTACATGAAGAATATGAAGCTTGGATAATCGGTCTCTTAGACATTAAGTTTTTGGCAGACCCAAACACTTTAAACAATTCCATTTCCAAAAATTGGTTACTCAAACTAGAGAAAGAAGGGTCTCATCTTCATCATCCATTAACAAGGAAACACATGATTCATGATATAAAATATGTGATTACCCTCTTGAATAGGGTCAAAGAAAATCAACATGTTTTTCATTGGGAGAACTAAACGTATTTCTTTGTCCAAGTCATCTTGAGTGATAAAAATAAATGCACTAACTAGATGACAATCATAGCCAATAGATTACTCAAAGAGCTTTCCCAAGCATTTGGAGTGTCTGGTTTCTATATGAGCTCATACTTATTCTATGTACTGGCATGTTGTAAAGAATGGGTTGGACTTCCTTATACTGGTTGGGTAAATGATATGCGTGTATATGAATATTTCCCCCGTTTGTAGATAGAAAAGAATTAGGATGATTTCAAGAGAGTGCAAAACACTTTTCTTGCTAATTCAGTCTTCAAGCTACAAGAGAAGAAGCAAGAAATATTGATAAAAGAGGTAACACAATTCATATTGATCTATGGTAGTTTCTCCACCCAATTCTCTAAGTTCACATACATTTGAGTTGGTAGGTATGAAGGAAAACTACTTAAACTACCCGTGCATTACTTAGACTAATATATTCTAATGGAAGTCTATAGATAGGTAACTGAGGTTGATAGAAGATGCAAGGTTCAAAGAGGTTCCATTTCTACCTTTCCTATAGAACTCAACACTACAAGTGTAAAACTATACAAAATACCTTTGATCTCAAACATAAACTGAATTTGATTAACCTAGAGACCTATACTATTTTCCTTGATTTCAATGATAAATATTTTTCTTAGGCCTTATTTGAGTTATGACCAAATTTCTCACATTTTTGTCATTTACAAGACTTGTGGGCTGATTGTGATGATTATTATGAAGTCAGGAAGATGTGGTGGTCTAGACTCACCTTGAAGTAGATAGAAGGGTTTAAACTTCAGATGAATGTAAAAGGTGTAAGGGAAGAAAAAGATGAAGAAGTGGTTGATCCTTTTTATATAGCTTAGATTGAAGCCTCCCCTCTAGCAGAAATAGATTGGGATTCTCCTTAGGAAGATGACTTATAGGCCAAGATAGACCTAGTCATTATGAGAACTAAAATTTAGTTAAAAGAGTAAAGGCGTTCTAAAATAAACAATGTAGAGTGAGCCTCACAAGAAGCCTTCATCATCTTTATCTCACTTCCACCTATTCATGATTTTGATAAGGGTCTTAGATCTTCCTCTTCAGGTATTCTAAACCTTGAAGTTGAAGTTATACCCAAGGTTCAAAGTTTATTTTAACATGCAAGACTAGTAATATGGACTCGCTTCTGCACTAAGGAGAAAGCCCAAAGGGCTATTGTGAAAGATACCTATATAGACCCAATTGAGCTCAAAGTTATGATAGAACCTTCTAAAGAAAGAATACAAGAAGCCATGGATCAGAGTGATCAACTAGAAACAAGTGATGTTAATGCCTCAAGTTCAATGATTACCAATTATGATTCCCCTACTTTACAAACCCCTCCATCAAAAGTCACCTCCTTAGCACTGAATTGGTTTGATGTAATAGTGAACAAGAAAAGGATCTTGTTTCCTATAAGCATTTAAATTGAGGACATGGTTGGGAAATGTTTGGGAAAAAAGATAGAAACTATACTCAGGGTTGATGATCATATAGAGGATTGGGTTGTTGATGTGTTCAAGTCATCCAAAGACAAAACTCTATATGACAACACACCTTAGGAATATAATGTAGAGAAAAGAGTTTTCAAGCCAGCCTCCAGAGCTTTGGATATGAAAATATTGGATGCAAGACATGCCAGGGTCACTATTCCTATCTAGAAGGACTAGAAAGAGAAGAAAGAGCTTAAATAGTCTATCCACATGCTAGTAGAGTACATCCATAATCTACAAAATATAGAATCTAAATGCCAACCAGAAGTTATTTTCATGATTGACATGACTTCCCTAACTAATTAGCAATTCATTGACCAAGTAAAAAGAGATAGGTCAATCTCTAAAGCCTTTGATGAATGGCTTGAGTTGGTAGTTTCCCATGAAGTCAACTACATAGCTCGTGTAGCTAAAACAAAGGTGAAGCCTAAATAGATGATGGCCAATTTGGAAGCAAAGTTAAGTGTGGGCTAAAGAAAAAGAGAAATGAAATGATGTCATAGATCACATCATAGAAGTTCAAGAATATAGAGCAGATAAGTTTCTAATTAGAAGCAGAACTCTGGGATTGATGTAGATTTCTTGTATGTCTCCATAACCAACTTGGAATGGATGAACATGGTCATTGAAAAATGCCTAGAGTAGTGTTCAAAGCTAGTCAAAGAACTTAATTGTCTAAAATAAATCTTACACAATGATGTGAAGTGTATCAATGTTGAGATCTTAGGGCCCATTTGTTTGCCATATTAGGAATAGGAAATGTATTCTCTGTTTGGTACCCCAAATTGGAATAGGGAATAGGAAAACATATTCCAATTTTTCCCCTAAAATGAGCATATGTCCATTCCAAAAAATAGTTGTTATTGGAATGGGCCATTCCTATTCCCAATCTAATTTTTTTAAATAAAAAAATATTGCTTAATTTTTTTTTAAAAAATTAATTCTTTTAAAAATTACTTTTAGATTTTTTTCATTCTTATTATTATTATTATTTAATTTATTATATCTATTTTTAAAAATACAAAACTTCATCTTATTCCTATTCCATTTTTGTATAGCCAAACAAGGAAGTAACATATTCCCAATCAAATACCAATTTAACCAAACAAGAATGGGATTGCTCTTTTCCATTCCCATTCCACATTTTCTTTCTTATTCTAATTTTCTATTCCTATGCCAACAAAAAAATGAGCCCTTAGGGAACAAAGATCAATCCAGTAAGGACTTGAAGGAAATAGAAACAACTTGCCAGGAGATGTTATGAGCTCTCAAGGATGCCAAATAAGTCTCTACTATGAGTTTTCCTATTGTTTCCCCAATAGATTTGATTATCATAATCAACGACGACCATTGGATGATGCAAATTAAGAAGCTAGAGCATGCTCTTTGGGTCATCATCATCTAGCTATTGAGAGTAGAACATTTTGGAATTTTTTGGTAGAAGGAGATTATGGATTTTGAAGTCGCCAAGGATTAGAAATATGTAGGTGGCAATGCAACTTTTGGGCAAGGACAGTTGGGAAATCTAGTCAATATTATAGCTTCCTAGCTTAGGACTAAGGCTTTGGTCATTTAATCTTTAAGTTTTCCAAGTTAGTTTTTTTATGGTTCTAGGCTTAGTTTTATCAACTCTAACTAGAGTTAGTTTCATAACCATTTTAAAAGCCTTGCATAGTATTTTTTTTTATGGTTCTAGGCTTAGTTTTATCAACTCTAACTAAAGTTAGTTTCGTAACCATTGTAAAAGCCTTGCATAGCTATATATTGTAAGATTAAATGTTTTGGTATTGATACTCTAGTGATTTTTATATTGGAACTTAAGTTGTTAAGGCTGGTTCAGACTAAACCATTTTGGTAATCCCATTTACATGCATAACGAATTAGAAACATAAATCTTTTGATGTATGTTACACATTTTTGGTCATTTGTGATCATATGGTTTTGGTAATCTGAATTTATTTTGTAAGGAATGTTTTCTTGATTGTGATTAATGATGATATGCTACATTTTATAAATGGTTCTTAATTTGTATTGTTCAATAGAATTAATCACCTTTAGTTTCATTTTTTTCTTCTATCTATTTGATCAAGTCTTTGGGCTTATTATTGAAACAACATTATCTTTGCAATAATTTTACATAAGAGATGGAAAAGTATTTTTAAAGCCTTAGTTCTTTCTAGTTAAAAGATCTCATTTGTTCAATTCTTTTGAAATAAAAGAAATTATTGTTCATTATTTAAGGATGGAGTTGTGCCTCAAAACAAATATTATTCAATCAAAGAAACTTAATTGCTATGGATTTTTTCCTTGTTAATTAGATTTTATACTTCGTTTTAAGAAGGAAAAATTGTTCACTAACAATACCATAGGCCATAATCTTTAGTTCTATTGAGATATCTAAATATCCTTTTCAGTTTAGTCATATGAGTTTCCCTTGGATTAGATGAAAACCTTGCTACAATTCCAACAGCTAGGGAAATATCTAGTCTACTATGTACAATATATTGTAGTTTTCCAATCATCAATCTTTTTTTTTGTTTTGATTAACCTATCTAGAAGTGTCTTCCTTTGACAGTTTCACTCTAGTCACCATAGGTGTACCAAATAGTTTATGTAGTGCCTGCCCCTGGTTCACATTTTGTTATCATTGTTGAACTCTTTTAGAACTAGTTTTATGTTGTTGGTTAGCAACATTCTTTTGAGAATATCAGATATTGTGCTATGGATTCAGTTTATTATGTGATGAGATTACTTAGACTCTACATTTCATGTATGTATGATAATTATTTTTAGTGTTCACAATCATTGTTGATGATTATTACATTGCTTTCAATTATTAATGATGATTAGTAAGATGATTTATTATCATATGTGCTTTCTTATGGATACTTACCCCATACTTGCATGTGTATGGTGTGCGTGTTTGCCTTGCGTGTTTGCTTTTGTATGGCATGTCTAATGTGGTTAAGGAAGGGAATCGTAGTCACCTGCTAGTCAGGATCTAAATGATGCACCACTTCCTACCATTGTCTATTTAGTTTAGTATATATTGTGTTTGTACATGGATGGTTTTTATGCAGGTTGCAGGTACCGGGTATCGACTCCCTTGAATTGCCAGGATGAGCGTACCCTATCACATTATCTCAATGATAAGAGAGGGGAGATAAATTCTCAAGTCCAAATCCCAACCCTTTGAGCCATTTGTCCTAATTGGAAAATTAGGACAAGTATCTGAGTTGAATACCCACCGAATGTGTCGGATGACATATTTCATGATTTTTAACCCTTTAGATTTATTTTGCATGATTTGTTCTATGATGGGTTTTCATATTTTATCTTGGAGGTCTATGGTGAATTTTTCATTAATTAAGTCTTCATAAATAGATTTAATTAATAAATTATTTATTTGAGAAGATTAATAAAAAAGGAGATTTTAATATAGTTTATATAGTGGACTTTTTATAATGTATATTGAATACTATTTAATATATATTAAACAATTTTAGAGTTGTTTAATGAAGATGATAATGTTAAGAATTTGAAGATTATTCATGTTAAAATTTACAATGAGTCTTATTGGTTTGTGATAGGGATCTCTTTCAAACAACGTTTATATAGACAAAATATTATTAGAACAATTAGAAAATGGAGTCTAATGGTTGATTTTAATATTGATTAAATAATTGTAAGATGATAATTTATATTATGTTGATTTAAATTTAGAAACTCTGAATGATATTGGATTAAGACTGAATTATTATGTTATTGGTTAATGTGTTTGAATACTTTAATGGAGTTAAGAGTTAGCCAAATATTAACTAATGAGTTTATGGAAGGATTCTATAGATAGAGTATGTATAGTTTGACGAGTTTATTATTTATTAATATTTGTAAGGACTAGCAAACTATTAATAAATAATGGTTTAAATAGATATCAACAAATTTGATTAGAGTTAATTTAGTGGAGATTATTTATTGATTGAAGTTTAGTAAAAGATAATAATTTTTGGAGTTGGGTTATAATTGATTTTTAATCAATTGATATTCATTGAGTTGATATTATAACTATGATGTTAATAATTAAGTTGTGCGATAGAGTCTTATTTGAAAAGATTAATGATAATACGAATTTGTTAAGGGAATGCTGGTATTCTTTGAAAGATGACGAATATGGTCATTTAAGATTTTCAATAATTATTATTGAATTATTAATATGATCTTTTGAGTATTGAATTATAGTTGACTTTTATCATACAGAATTATAGTTAGTTATTAGTCAACTGATATTAATTGGAATGTTGCTATGATTATGTAATTATTAATTAAATCAATCAATGAGAGTTAATTAGATTTAATTAACAATTAAGTTAAGTAATGAAGATTTAATTGATATAATTCTTTTAATAAGATTGTAGAAATATTGATATCAAATTGATAGGTCTTATTCTTATGACTTGAATGATGACCTTAGATATTTAATGGTAAAGACTTAGTAATATTTAATTGAGGACTATTAGAATATGGACCTATGTTAATTGATTGATGTAATTGATCATTTTAATAAAGTTATAATCTCTTATTCGAAGAATGATAATTGGTCCTCTTATAATATAATGAATAATGATCCTAAAAAAGTTGAAAGGTTAATCAATTAGAATATGGATCATGGTTAAATATAAAGGACAATTTAATTAAGGTCAATGATGATCAGTTTAGTGAATATTTATCCTTAAGTTATTCTTAGAATGTAATTCTTAATAATGGAAGGGTAATGCTATCGGGGAACAATTGGGTTGACTTGTAGGTCAAATGATGAAACTTAAGACACTTGTAGTATACTTGCAACCAGAAAATTGAAACTTCTATACTTGATGATTTTAGTAAACCAAAACATGTGTTTGCATCGTGTATTCTATATGCTTCCTGTTTTGGGTTTTGGGTTGACTAGTGTTGACCAGTCTTAGGTTGTTACCAGAGGCTCGGGGGTTATGAGATGTGATGGCATGTTGATCTTATTTGGTCTTGATTTTTATAAGCCCAACCATGGTTATGTGATCATATGCTCTATGAAATGTTTGTATTTGTTCTTTAGCCTTCATGTGTGAAGCTGAGATGTATATATATCTGAGATGCTTGAGCTAATCATTTTTGAGTCATCGATCAGTTATCCTTGGATTACTTTCTAGTCGCCATGATGGGACTAAAATGTGGATTTATTTCTTGATGATGTCATGTTGTGACATGTTTGACTCAACCATTTTGGAGTCTTCGATCAGTATGATTTTGAGATATTCTTGGTTGCTTGTTGAGAACCATTCATCTTGAGATATATTTTATTGAGAACCAATTGATACTTATGATTATCAGTGATGCCTTCAGTTGCCAATAGAGAACTGTTGTGGTCATGATTTTCTACAGATGCTTTTTCATATGCTCATGGAGATTTGATAATTCTTATCTTGGATATTTGATGATTCTTATTATGGATATTTGATGCTTTTATGCATATTTGATGATTTTATTATGGATTATCTTTTATGGTTTTGAGATTTATGATTCTATGAGCTTAGGGTAGGTAATCTACTTGTAGTGTCAGGAAGTGGCTTGCAATGGGGGTCGGGGCCCTAAGTGGCTGCCAGGGTAACTCATTGTAAGTTTGGTTAATAAGTGATAACATTTACACACTAAATGGGGATTAACTGAACCTAAAAAGATAATTGTTTTGATGTTCTCACCCATGCCTTGAGTACTTGTACAGGCTAGGATGGGAGTAGTGAGAACGCATGGTTGCGACCGTGCATTCCGTAGTATGCCTTGTCAGTATGAGAGGATACTAGTGGCCGCATGAGATCAGTATGGACCCATGGAGTTTAGCTAACTGCTAGGTTAATTTGTACGGGATAAATGCGATGACACTTTTCCGCTTGTAGAGTAGGTTTCCTACATGTCTTTATGTGCCTCTGGGAATTAGATGTCAGTTTTGTGTGATGGAACCTTTGAGTTAGTATACTTTTAGGATTCTTGGACTTATAGAGATCTGTGCTTCATGAATTGATATCCTATTTGGGACTTGAGATTATCTCCTCAGCATGGTGGGAGTGGACCACTTAGGTTCCACACGATCGGGTGATAGTGTATTTTCACTCTTATCATTTGAGATCTGTCTAAGACACTGTGGCTGGAGTATCCTTGGTTGGTATTTATTCTTCATTATGTTCTTAGAGCATTATGATAGATAATTTACCTTATGATGGATGTATTTACTGGTATGTTTCTTATATTGATGATTTGCTTTACTTTGCATATGTTAGTTGATGATTTATTATGCTTTACTTTGCATGTTAGTAGGATGTTTTAGGAGTGACATTCCTACTATGTTAATACCGATGATCTCTTCGGTGCTTTGGAATGTTACGCACGGAGGGATGGCTAGGATCCACGATGGTCTAATGATGCTATTTACAATTGGGAGAAACCGTGCACTTAGTTATTTATGTTTGTGATATATGGTTATCTTTTGTGATGGATGTTTATATCTTTTGTGATGATGTATCATGTATGATATGTGGTTTCATTTATGTTATTGCATCATGGATTAATATTAGATGATGATGATGTACTTTATTTACTTGGATGTTTATTCTTTTAAGCTTTTCATACCCTATGATATGTACAGTGGATGATTGAGCTAAACTAAAATATAATTACAAAAGGACACTTGTATATTGTTTAAGTGCATTGGATGTATCATTGTTATTTCATAAGGATGGGATGTTAGATGAATAGTTAATTTAGATGTGATACAACTTTAAGGGATCTTTAAAGAATGTAGCATGTTATGTATATATGTTATGTTTATTTTCATTTGAATTGTTGCTATTGCTTCTGCAAATGTTATGAATGCTTTTATCTTTCGTGTTTAAAAAAAAAAATTGTTTGGCAAACTTAGTAAAATTCTTTGGATCCCTTGGCAGGGCATTACAGTTTAGACTCATCCATTCCAAATATTTTCAAGATTTCCTTCATATACTTGGATTGAGTAACATAAATAAATTTTTGTGTTTGACAGACTTGCAATCTAATATAAAAAAATATCTCTCTAGACATTGACATTTCAAACTTAGTACTGATTTAATCAACAAATGAGTTACTCAACATATCATTTCCTCCAAATATTAAATAATCAACAAATATTTCAGCAATCAACAACTTGTCTTCAGATTCATTCTTCAAATATAGATTTTTTTTTCACTTGTTCTAGCAAATCCTATCTTAATCAAATAAGCGTGTATCCTTTCATACCATTCTCTTGGGGCTTGTTTCAGTCCATCAAATTCTTTATTCAATTTATAGATCATGTCCTTCTATTCAAGTTCAACAAATCCTTCAGGTTGTCCAATGTAGACTTCTTCTTCAAGTATTCCATTTAGAAAGGTAGAATTAACATCCATTTGATATAATTTTAATTTATTGTATGTGGCATAAGCCAATAGAGTACTTACAAAATCAAATCTTTCTACAAGTGCAAAATTATTGCCATATTAATTCCTTCTTATAGGGTATAACCTTTGTAGATTAATCTAGTTGTGTTTCTTACCACTTCTCCATTCTCATTCAATTTGTTTCAAAAAAATCATTTTGTCCTAATCATATTCTTATCATCAGGTCTTAGTACAAGTGTTTGTTTGTTAATCTGCTCAATTTGATCAATCTCTTTAGCCATAGCTTTAATCCATCATTCATCTACTAATGCATCTTTAACTAATCTAGGCTCAAAATTAGCTATTAAAAATTTACCTTCTTTTATTTTTCTTTTTTTTTAATCCAACACTTTTATCAATAATTATTTGTTCAAGTGAATAGTTCTTTCTCACATATTTGGCCAATATAGGTTCAGTTCTTTGATTCTTAGTGTTTTATTCACTTAGTAGGGGTTCAACTTTCTATTTGGGTTGAACTATCTAGTGCTCAAGTATAACTGTTTGAGACTCGGTAAGAATTGTCTAATGCTCAAGTGATAAAATATTATACTCAATAAGCCTATGATGTAACTTGAGTAGAGTATATGTTGCATCATCATAGACATATAAAAACTACTTGTAATCTCAAAATTCTTTCTTTCTTTTCAGATCATTCTTCTTTATAAACTCATCAAATCTTACATTTTCATTTCCAATCATCTTGTTAGTACCCTTGGTCAAACATGTGTAAGCTTTTCTCTTAGATGAATATCCTAGGAATATACCTTCATCTCATTTAACATCATGTTTACTATTCCTATTGTCCTTTTGAATATAGCATCTGCTTCCAAAGATCTTGAAATAACTTACTATTAGAAAGTAAATCCCACCAAGATAACTAAGAGCAAGGGTGAATCAGTTATCCAACTATTAAAACACTTGTCAATCTTATTAACCTTTAAGCATGTGAAAAATATAATCAACAACCATAAGAAGATACTCATACACAATAACACCATATATGTTAACTAGGGAATCCTTGATTAGAGGGAAAACTCGAGTAGGGATGCTACCCACAAAATGATGAATTAATGTAAATATTCCTTGTTAGAGGATGGACTCTATTAGGAGCCAATGAAATACATTTAGTACATATCATTCCATGTTAGGAGACTTTGAATCCCTATTAGGAGATTCTAGCTCTTTTAGGAGTTTTGGAAGGCAAATGGACCCACTGTCCAAACAACTTCAGGGGTCAGATCACTCAACTACATGTCCAATTGATCTCTATATTACTCCTTGTAGAATAATAGAAATGTATAACTCTTTCTTGGTTGTATGACTAGACTTATCCTCTTTTGATCTTGATACTAGATCACCAACTTTGCTTCCAATAATCACTTACTCACATTTATCAAATACTTTTGATATCACTTCACACATTCACACTTCATCAAAAGGAAAATAACCTTCCTTTATACCTTTTCCTCAAAATACTTCCTTGAGTCAGCCTTGAGGCTTATCCAATTAATTATAATACAACCACATTAAGATATTACAAAACATTACATTTATTCATAATTATAAATCACTGTTGAATCACAATCTTTACAACTTCTCACATATGTGACCTCAAACCTTGTGCACTCTTTGACATCATCATTAGGATGTATATTGTCACTGTCTAACTATGCATATTACAATTCTATCTCTATTAGGAGATACAATGTAAACATTGGAAACTACTTCTCTAGTACTCTGTTTGTATACTATTTTCTACAAATCAAGCATATCTTCAACATGTCTTCAAATTTTTGTATGTGCACTTAACCACATCATCAAGATGTTGTGTAGAATACATCCTTAACTATGCTTGACCTTATCATCAATACAAAAGTTGTACAACCTTGTGCCTTATCTTCTATTCTGCTAGTCTTTACAAAAATAATTCTATGTTGACATCAATGACAAACACAGTCATGAATGTAACATGCCAATCATACAAAATCTCTCCAAGTATTCTAGAAAATCTTAGGATACTCCCCAAAATAAATTCCATTAGCATTCATGCTTAAAATATCCCCCTTTGGCATTGATGGCAATATAGATGAAAATAAGTTCCAAAAATACCAAATCAAACTTTATTGTTGTTGCTCTCATCTTTTCAATTCCTCTTCATCAATCAAATCTAAGACTCACAAGAACATTATTCTATCTGTATCTCTTCTTTAGGATTAGCATCATTTTTTCATACTTCTTGCTTACATGAAAAACTTCATCATCCTTCTATGGATGGAAATAAATTGTTCACAACTTCTCCCCATTTAATTTTTCTCCCCATTGACATCAACAATACTTCTCCTCATAACACTTCTCCCCCATTCATACATAGTAGTTTTTCATGCAATCTCTCACCCATACATAGGAGACACTTCTCCTTCACAAGATATTTTTTTCATGTACACACTCTCTTCCCCATTAGATGATCATGTATAAACTTTCTCCCCCATTAGATGATTTTTTTCATGTATACTTCTCCCCCAATTACATCAATGACAAAGGTTTCATTATGTCAATCATCTTCTCCAAGACTTCAATTAGCTCAAGTTTTAAAAGATACTATTCTATTCCAACTACAAGGAGTCCTTGATGACTCTTCTCATCTCAAATACTCACCCATGCATGAAGCATCAACATTGATTCTATAGTCAAATAATAGTAATATGTGCTAATGGACTAGTGAAATCTATGCATCATCTACTCAGAAGTAGGTAGGGGCATAACCCCAAGCATACCTCACAAGTACTCAAATTCATCTTAAGGAAAAGGCTTCATAAAGATATATGCAATTTTCTCTTTTATACTTACATACTCCAATTTGATCTCTTTCTCTACAAATTTTTCTCTCAAGAGATGATACTTTTAATATATTCTCTTAGTTGTAGAATGCAACACAAGATTATTAGACATACTCATTGTACTTGGGTTATCATAATGTATGATAACATGTTCTAAAATCTATACTTCTTCTTCTCAGTTGTAGGTGTCTCATCTTTTCTACATAACTTGTGACAAGTTATCATAGGTGTACCAACAGGCTTACAACTTTTTAAACCAAATATTTTCAACAAGTCTATCAAATACTTATATTGTGATATGAAAATATCATCTCTTTTTTGTATAATTTATAAAAACAATAAAAAATTTATCTTACCAATCATACTTATCTCAAATTCATTCTTCATCTCATCAAGAAACTTAATACTTGCTTCATCATAACCTCCAAAGAATATTTCATCAACAAATATTAAAATGATCGACAATCCATTCTCAATTTTTCTCAAATATAAGTTAATGTATGTCATACCTTTAGCAAATCTAGGTTTTTCCAAATATTTATCTAGCCTTGCATACCAAGTTCTAGGTGTTTGCTTTAGACCATATAGTGCTTTCTTCAATTTGCATACCATGTCCTTTTCTTATATTAAAGTAAATTCTTTAGGCTGCTAAATGTAGAATTCTTCTTCAAGTTTTCCATTCATAAATGTTGACTTTACATCCATCTGATATACTTCAAACTTCTTCTTCTTTTTAACTAAAAGAGGGGTATAAATTTTATTGAATATCAAAGAGAGCCGAACAATACAAGAAATAAAGAGAACTACATAGCTTTATCTTGGTCTACAAGTTGATCTAGAAGCTAAGATAAATCAAGGGGAAGCATCTTAGGATCAAGAATGTTTCAAGCCGGCCCCTGCTCAGAGGCCCATTTAGCTAGACAATCAGCCACACCATTCCACTCACGAGGGATATGCATAAAGAACACAGAATCTAGAGAATTGCATAACTGAATGATCTATTCAATAACCAAAGCCAAATGCCAATCCACATGCACAAGGTCCCTATTATGCAATAAGTTCACAACCACCTACGAGTCAGTCTCATAGATGATTCTTGTCCAGCCATGTAGACAAAGTTATTTCACTGCAACCAAGATAGCCAAGGCTTCCATGAGGTTATTAGTATGGTAACCCTTGTATATAGAAAACAAAAACTAGATATCACCAGAACTATCATGCCCAACTCCCCCAATACCAGCTGGATCAGGATTTCCCTGAGAAGAACCATCAGTGTTGATTTTAAGAGTGCCCACCTTAGGAGGAGACCAACGTCCCTGATGATTAACACGTTGAGGGTGTTGCTTAGCTCTATTCCTAGAGCGGGTGTGGGGGAGTGAAGGAGAGCAACCCTAAAGAGGAAAGGAGAGGCAAGAGAAAATACCAGCATCAATAGGATCCAAACCCCCACTGATGTCACATTTAGAAAGGAGTGTTTCCTGAAGAGAATTAGCAATTTTGCCCCATAGGTGCCTGATCTCAAACTACAAATCATGAAAGATACTTCTATTCCTCTCAAGCCAAACATGCCATAAAATAAGGGAAGGGTAGATAGTCCAAGAAACTTGAAGAAAATAAGTCTTGGAAGGGGAATGGCCCAAATGGTCCTAAAATTTAGGCAAAGAGGATACATGCCAGCACGTGCATCCCCACACACTCCACCAGAGGTGCCAAATCTGTTTGGCAAACGGGCATTGGAAAAAAAGGTGAGATACAGTCTCTTCACTATTTTGGTAGAGAACACAAATGGAAGGCCCCTGGAAGCCTTTCTTGTAGAGATTATCACAAGTGAGACAATGATTGTAAACCAAAATCTAGAGGAAAAATTTACGCTTAGGCCATGAAAAACTATTCCAAACTTTCTTCCACCAAGAGACCTCCACCTCACCAAAAAGTTTCTTTGTCAATGCAAGGTACCCAGAAGAAATAGAATACTTGCCAGAAGAAGCACCTCCCCAAGCCAAAACATCATGTCCCTATGACAAGCTGCACTCCCTAAAAGCCAATATCTGAGATAGTTCTAGCCGATCTCCCAGTGAGCCACCTAGAGGCCAATCAGAAGAATTCTTCCATTTATAAACAACAGCAAGGCCCAGGTTAAAAGCCTCCTTATAATGAGCCACCTTATTCCATCTAGCAGAAAGGAAAGAATCATACAGAGCCTGCAAGTGAGGATGAGAGGAAAGGAGAGGAGGATGCCCATTCAAAGAATCACTCCAAAATAGAGCCTCAGTGCCTCTGTTACAGATCCAACATAAACTTCTCTTCACTAGGTTAGCACCAATCTTGAGGGTATTCCACACCATAGAGCCTCTTCCCTCAAGAGAAAACCTAGAAATTTTTGAAGGTTTAACACTAGGTAAATACTTGTGTGATAGGATACGGGCCCAAAGCTGAGACTGACTAGTACACCAATGCCAATAAAGCTTGGTAGCAATAGCTTGACTGCACAAGATAGCAGACCAAAGGCTTAGGCCTCCTTCCTTTTTTGGCCAAAAAATAGTATCCCAATTGATGAGGCTCCATTTGGTATGTTTCAAATTGCCACTCCAAATAAATTGGCGAGAGAGAGCATCAAATTCTTTAAGAAAATACATTGAGGCAGCCTGAACCATGCCTCTATATATGGGAAGAGCTTGAATTATAGATTGGAGGAGTGTCACCCTACTAGTAGTAGAGAGCCACCTGTTAGTCCAATTATTGACCCTTTGTCAAAGTTTGTCAAGAAAGCTTTGCCAAAAAAGCCTAGGCTATCTACCCACCACAATAGGGACCCCCAAGTAAGTCAGAGGGAGAGACAAAATCTGAAATCTCAAGATATTAGCAATCCTCCGATGGATCGACTCAGGAGTGTTGAAGAAAAAAATAGAGGAATTGTGGTCATTAATTTTCTACCTAAAGACAGCCAAATAAGTATCCAAGGTGAGCTAAAAGGCTTTAGCTTCTTAAATCTGAGCTCTTTCAGCAAGGGCAGTATCATCAACAAAATGAAGGTGAGAAAGAGCAAGCAAACCATTTCCCCATTGCCATCCTTGAATCAAATTTTGGGAAACATGAAACTTGATAAGTCTACCAAGTCCCTCAGCCATAATGATAAACAAATAAGGTGATATGGGATCTCCCTGACAAAGACCTCTAGAAGCCCCAAATAGCTCTGTCAATTCACCATTAAGAAGGACCGAGAAGGAAGGAGTAGTAACACAACTAAGAACCCATCTAACCCAATCTTGACTAAAGCCAAAAGAAAGAAGAGCTTTCAGCAAGAAATCCCAATTGACTCTGTCATAAGCCTTAGCCATATCAAGCTTAATAAGCATAGCACATTCCCTAGAAGTACACATAGAGTGAATAGCTTCAGAAGCAATAACCACCCCATCCAAAAAAAAAATTCCTGCCACAAAACCCCCTTGTTCCTCAGAGATAAACATAGGAAGGAAAACTTTAAGCCTCTCTACTAGGATCTTAGTGATGATTTTATAGACCACATTACAAAGAGCAATGAGCCTAAAAAAGTCTAGCTGATTAACCTCTTCCTTCTTTGGAATAAGGAGTAAGAAAGTAGAATTCAAGGCTCAAAGCATTTCTTTGTTGGAAAAGGACTCCTCAATCACATCCAAAAGGTCATGATTGATAATATCTCAAAATTCTTGAAAGAATTCAACAGGGAAACCATCCAGACCCGGAGCTTTTCTCTTCTGCAAGCTGAAGACCACCCCCTCCAATTCAGACATACTAATTTGTCTCATAAGAGAATCATTCATCTCCCTGGTCACAATAGAGGAATACAAGATAAGATAGTTCAAACTTATTTCTTGTTGCATAAGCCAAGAATATTCTATTGCTTCCATTCTGGCAATAGGGGCAAATGTATCTTCATAGTCTATACCTTATTGTTTTGAATATCCTTTGCATACCAATATTGCTTTATTCCTCACATCTTCACCTTTTTCGTTGATCTTATTTTTGAATTCCCATTCAATTCCTATAAAATTCTTGTATTTAAGTCTAGGAACCAATTCCCATGTCTCAATCTTCACAATCTTATCCAATTCTTCCTTCATTACTTGAATCCAATTATCATCTTTGTGTGCCTCATTTGTGCTCTTACGTTCAACTCCAGAAATCAAACATAATTCCTCATGTAATTTGTTTCTTGTTATCACTCATTTGTCTTTACTTCCAATAATTTGTTCAATAGGGTGATTTTTCACCAAATTCTTGTTAGGTGTAGGAGTTGCTACCTCAACTCTTATCTCTTGTCTTGGTTATAATCTTTGTTCATCTCTTTTACATCATTTTGAAAATCATTGGTAATCCCAAAGAAACTTCAATATGTTCTCTAAAAGGCTAAGGATTGTCTTCCTATTGATCAAAAATATAGCCTAGTATTATTTCTTTAACTCCAAACTTTTCATCCACTTTCACATTTGCACATTCAACAATTTTCTTAGTTATCTGATTAAAGTATCTATAAGCTTTTCTTTTCAATGAATAACCAAGGAACATACATTCATAGATTCTTGGATCAAATTTACCAATATCATCATCTCTCTTTATGTAACACTTCCAAAAAAATTGGAATACTTCATTGATGGTACATTTCCAAACCATTATTCGTAGGGAGTCTTGTTTGTACCTTTTTTGATCTGCACTATGTTCATGGTGTATACTATTGTATTGACTACTTCTCTCCAAAATGTCTTGGATGCATCATTCTCAAATGACATTGCTCTTGCTTGCCTTTGATATAAATTTGTTCATTCTTTCTTGTATCCCATTTTGTTTAGGAGTCTTGGGTGATGATAGTTTCCTTTTAATACCATTTTTTTCACAAAATATGTTAAACTCTCCACCTCTATCTAGTCTCAAACATTTAATCTTTACACCATATTGATTCTCAAATCTATCTATAACCACCTTAAAATTTTCAAATGCCTCAGACTTTTCTTTAAGAAATGCTACCCACATCATTCTAGTGAAATCATCAATCAAAATCATAAAATACTTTTCTCTATAGAATCCTCTTGTTTTAGTAGGACCACTCAAGTCTGTATGATCAACCTCCAATTTATCTATGGTAATGAACTTCTTGCTAGGAAAAGAAACCTTCTTCTATTTAGCTATAATACATTCTTTGTAAACAAAATTAGTAGGCTTCATGATTCTAGGTAAATCTTTGACAGCAAATATACTACTAGCCTTAACAATATTATGAAAGTTTATATGAAAAAACCTTCTATGCCATAGCCAATTGTTATCCACCTTTGCAACTAAACAAGTCATCTCAATAGGGTTCAATTAAAATAAATTTTCTCTGGATTTTCTACCTATTCTAATCAAATTACCACCCTTATCTTTGATGATGCATGTCTTCTATGTGAATTAAAATTGATAAACTTTATCAATCAATTGTCCAACACTCAACAAGTTATGTTTTAATCTATCAATAAAATAAACATCACCAGTATTAGTCTTTCCATGAAGAGTAATAGATCTTATACCTATGATGTGACAAGTTTCATTGTTTCTAAGTCTAACAATTCCTCCATCATGATTTCTCAACTTTACAAACTTGTTCATATCTCCAATCATGTAATGTGAACATCCACTGTCTATAATCCAATCGAATTTATTTTCAATTTGTGAAACTAAACTAATACATTTTCTTCTCTAATTTATTTTTTAGGATTTTCTTCTTTTATAGCCACAAATCCTAATTCTTCATCGCTTTCACTCTAAACTCTTTCCTTAGATTCATCATCTTCATCTGCATACAAACAATCTCTAGGTCTTCTAGGCTTGAAATTCATTCTATACTTTCTCTCTTTTAGGAAACTTAGAAGAAAAATGACCAAAATCATTGCAAGTCCAATATTTAAAAAAATTCTTACCATTTGGTTCTCCTCTCACAAGCAGGGCTATAACTTCTTCAATTTTCCTATCTTCTTCAAAGCTAGATCTTTTGTTGCTAACACAATCTCAATTGGTGCTTGCACTTCTTGATAAGAAAGGATTAACACTCAATGCACTAAAATTTGTTTTCACTCTAGTCAATTCCCTAGATTTCCTCAAACTTGATTCTATTGGTTCCAATCTTCCTAGTAAAGTTTCCTTGGTGAGCTTCTCAATGCAAGGTATCAGAAGTTCAATGATCTGTGCTACTTGTTTACATAATGGTGTTAAAATTTTCAAAATCTTTCATATAATCTCATATTCCTCTTTAGATGCTTCACAAGACTTAATTCCTGCAACAATATTAAATGTTCTACCAATATAGCTTCTCACATATTCATCTTCCAACATTTTATAATATTGAAAAAACATATCCAATTATGTAGTTTTACTCTTTTAGCATGCTTATCTCCTTCAAAAGTAGATTCTAAAGCCTTCCAAATTTTATGAGATGCTTCTAAAGATCTTACCTAACTGTATTTATTTTCAAGAAGATTTGACAGTAAATGATATTATAAAAATATGTAAAACACTTATCAACCTTATTAACATTTAAGCATGTAAATAGTATAATCAACAACCATAAGAAGATACTCATACACAATAACACCAGATATATTAACTAGGGAAACCCTTGATCAGAGGGAAAACCCCAGTGGGAATGGTACCCACAAAATGATGTACTAATATGAATATTCTTTGTTAGAATATGGAATCTTGTTGGTATAAATAAGTATTTACTATTTACACTTTACTTAAGTTTTCTTAGGTCAATGCATTATTGTATTATTTATTAGTTTGACACCTAGGAGTTTGCATACTTTTATGAGTTGTCATGTTGACAACATAGAAGTAAGCAACTCTAATTTAGCACATGGTGTCTACAACACTAGAGTTTTCATGATTAACTAAATTATCATGTAAAAATTAAGTTATCATGTAGACAACATAGTTCTACACACTCTCATTTTAGCACATGGTGTCTACAACATAATTTTATATGCTACACCTTTGTAGGCTTATCCTTTCATTACCGCACTTACTCCTATGCTTAATGAAGGATAATCCACTCTTGGTGTACATGTGCTTGGTTGTAAGACTTATTAGTGTGATGACTCTTAGACATTCTAGAAGCATTCCAGAGGCCTTTATATTCAGGCACTCCTAGTGTGTATGTACATAACATCATAGAACATTGAATGACAATACATCAATTTTGGATATTGTTATTCTGATCATACCTTGTTGGTCTACTATTGTGCTTGTGCTTGAGTTACTTGATCTTGGGTGATTTTTCCCTAAGGAAAATTATTACATGGTATTAGATCTATAGCAAATTCTTACATGTTATCAGATTTTTAGGTTTTTCTTTTTACATAGTCATTCGAGACCATCTTGTTGCTTTAGCACCTTGACCCAAATCTAGAGTATCACAGCCATTTGGAGCATCTAGAGCTAAAGTGGACCTCACTATTGCATCCAAAACATTGATTTGGTAAAATTTGACTATAAATGTGCCTACCATAGGCCATAGCCAAATTTGAGGCAAAAAAAATTTGCAAATTGGCACCCAAAGGCCCAATTTGCAAAAATTGGTATGATCATTTCAGATCTCTGAATTTAATTTTCAAATCTACATATTTTACTATTTCAGTCTCTACAATTTCTCTACATTATTTTTCGGATCTACTTATTTTGTTCAAAAAAAAATTAGCCATCAGGCCTGTAGAGGAGAGATTTTATGTAGGTGAAGATTGGAGCTTGTTGGTGCTAATCAGATATTGGCATCATATTTAGAAGTTCAAAAAACCCCAAAACCAACTTTTGTTTCACCAAAATTGGACATCTAAGGTGAAATATAGAGTTATTTGATTTTTGGAGGCGCTACGACAGTAATTTAGAAAAAATAATTACAGAGGTGATTTTCAAACAATGATATCTCCCTCATACTGCCTCCTTTTTTTGAGCAATTTTTTTTGTTTTAGGGTAGAATTCCATGATCTACACATTGGTGTAATATGTTTGATACCTCTATTCCTAAAAAAAAAATTCAAGTTGCAAATCTTGATTTTTGCAACTTCAAATGCTTAGTACAGGCTCATCTAGACACATAATTAGGTTTTTTTTTTTAAAGTGCTCAATTTTTCATCTAATTTCTAGATCTACAATTAGATTATAGGATTGTGCGGGCCAAAATATCATTTTCAAACTTAGGGCATTTTTTGTGTCTTGTAGTGCTTTGATTACTCTTCAAAACTATTGTACATCTAAGTTACAATGCTTAGTGACAACTTTGAGCCTCAAAAGGCAGTTGTAAACAACCAAATCAGAAGTCCACTTTGTACATTTTGACAAGTGGCCTCTTGTACATGCACTACCTATAAAGTGCCCAAATCATACATTAGGAGGGGAGGTTGATTGATTTTTTTCATCTTGGGGGTTCATTAATTAATCTCATGTAGTCTTGTCACACATGTCAATTTAGTGTTAGACCAAAGTTGACCAGAAGGAACTATCACATATGGAGTGCTTTGATACTTGATCATCTAAGAGAACATCAAGAAGTGTTTCCTTATCTCTATTCGAAGATATTGCCTCCTAATCCTAATTGGGCATATCTTTCTAAACTTCTTCAATTTCCATATAACAGTATGAGTAAGAAATGTTTTACTCCTCTTAGTATGGCAAGTTTTCCTCATGATGTTTGGATGGCTCTTTGGGAAGCATATGGAGATCCACGTGTCCCTCCATTTCTAGAGGACATTCTATCACCAGTCACTCTAGTTATGGTCCCTAAACCTCTAGATGAGATCAGACCTCCTGATGCTCCTGTTGCTACTACTAATCTAGTTCTAGCCATATATGCTTTTGATTCAATGTAGCAGGAAACACCATATCTTCCTAATTTAGCTTCATGGGACAACTTCCTTCTAGACATTGAAGGTTTGTTTGTGGAGTCTCAAACTGAAGATGTGGGAGACATCATCAATGATATTCATCTTCTCTTTGTTGAATTGAATACTTCATCAATTGCCATAGTGATAGGTTCATGTACTTCAACACAGCAAAGTACACCTTGTCTTCCAACTCCAACATCAGTGGATGACTTCTTGATAGATATTTTAGGTTTGTTTGTGGATTCCCACATAGAAAATTTGGGAGACATCTTTGATGATATACATATTCTTTTTTATGAAGAAGATCCTTGTTTAGTTGTTGTGAGGGCTCACTCTAACCCTCTTATCCATTCTCTACATGATCAGACTTACCAGGTTGATATGATTGTGGATCCTTATGTAAAGTAGTTGGAGGAGGTCTTTTTATCATTTAAGGATATAGTTGGTTCTTTGGGATAGGTTCTACATCCATCCTTGTTAGATCTGTACTTGTTCTTTTTAGAAGTGTTGGAAGGGGTGACCATGAATATTGACTTAGGGATAATTAAGCAGGTTTAAGAGACACCATTCATCATTGGGATTCTTTATACACATAGGGGAAGCATCTCATATGTACCTCTACCATTGTTTCTTCTAAAAGGGAGGAACATTGTAGCTCTCACTGATCAGCACTCTACATTTGGGGGGGGGGGGGACTACCTTGTCTCCTTCTTCTTTTCATTTATGGGGGGAACTTTTTCCTCTTATGAGATTATGTTCTTCTCATACTTCTCTATTGTATATACTTGATGTATGTTGTAATGGGGAGGTCTTGATTACTGCATCCATCCATGCATCTTGATTTTTCATCTCTCTTTTTTTGGGTGGGGGGTTTTCCCATGAGGTTTTCCCTCTTTCTCTTCTTTATGAGAGATTGCATTGCATTTTGTACATGGGTACCTAACATGGCCTAGTAGTTGGGACCTATTATGCATTTCATCCTAGCTTTCATAAGCTTAAGTGCATTCTCCTAAGTTACACTTAAGGGGGGGTGTTGGTGTAAATAAGTATTTACTATTTACACTTTACTTAAGTTTACTTGGGTCAATTCATTATTTTATTATTTATTAGTTTGACACCTAGGAGTTTGCATACTTGTATGGTTTTTCATGTTGACAACATAGAAGTAAGCAACTCTAATTTAGCACATGGTGTCTATAGCACTAGAGTTTGCATAATTAACTAAGTTGTCTTGTAGACAACACAATTATACGCACTCTTATTTTAGCACATGGTGTCTACAACATAATTTTACATGCTACACATTTGTAGGCTTATCCTCTCATCATTGCACTTACTCCTATGCTTAATGGAGGATAATCCACTCTTGGTGGACATGTGCCTAGTTGTAAGACTTATTAATGTGTTGATTTCTAGACATTCTAGAAGCATTCTAGAGGCCTTTATATTTAGGCACTCCTAGTGTGTATGTGCATGACATCATAGAATATTGAATGATAATACATTAATTTTGGATATTATTATTCTAATCATACCTTTCTGGTCTATTGTTGTGCTTGTGCTTGAGTTCATTGATCTTGGGTGATTTTTCCCTAAGGAAAATTCTTACATGGTATTATAGCTATACAAAATTCTTACATAGTATCAAAGCTATAAAAAATTCTTACAACTCTATTAGGATCCAATGAAATACATTCAGTACATATCAACCCCTATTAGGAGACTTTGAATCCCTTTTAGAAGATTCCAACCCTGTTAGGAGTTGTGGAAGGCAGATGGACCCATTGTCCAAACAACTTCAGGGGTAAGATCACTAAACTCCCTATCCAACTTATCTCCATATTATTCCTTGTAGAATAATATAAATATATATCTCCTTCTCTATCCTTTGACTAGACTTATCCTTTTCTAATCTTGATACCAGATCACTAACTTCACATCCAACAATCCCTTGGATCACTTACTCATATTTACAAAATACTTTGCATATCACTTCACACATTCACACTTCATCAAAAGGAAACTAACCTTTCTTTATACCTTATCCTCAATATATTTCCTTGAGTTGGCCTTGAGGCTTTCCCATTTAATTACAATAGGACCATATTAAGATATTACAAAATATTACATTTATTCATAATTACAAATCACTGTCTATTGATGGTCTTTACAACTTCTTGTTAGAATATATAGTCCACCAATATAACTAAGAGGGGTGGAGGGTGAATCATTTATCTAGCTATTATCGCAATTATCAACCAAGTAATAAAAATTAACCATGTGAATAATATAATCAAAAACTACAGTAAGATACTCATGCATAATAACACTAGATATGTTAACTAGGGAAATTAGTGATCAGAGGGAAAACCCAATGGGGATGGTACCCACAAGATGATGTACTAATATAAATATTTATTATTAGAGGATGAACCCTATTAGGATTCTATAACAACATTCAGTACATATCAGTCCTTGTTAGGAAACTTTGAATCCCTATTAGGAGATTCTAACCTTATTAGGAGTTGTGCCAACCCTGTTAGGAATTGTGCCAAGGAAGATGGACCCACTATCCAAAAAACTTCAAGGGAAAGACCAATAGCCCTACTATCCAAATGATCTTGATATTATTATTTTTTAGAATAATAGATTTGAATTGTACTTCCTTCCCCTTTTTCTATCATGTCAACTAGACCTCTACTCCTTATCTTGTTACTAGATCACAAAATTCACATCCAATAATCCCTTGGATTGCTCACTTGCATTCACCAAACACTCTGCTCATTTTCACACTTCCTTAATTATGTCATATTCAATAATTGAACACACACTTACAAACAAGGAAAACATCTTTCCTTTATACCCTATCTTCAAAATAATTCCTTGAGTCAGCCTTGAGGCTTTCCTAATTAATTATAATAAGATAATTAATTAATTCATAATTACAATAGCATTGTTGGCTCACAGTCTATACAAAACTTCACACATGTGATTTTAGGACTTGTGCACTTACTGACATCACCATTAGACTGTCCTTGATCATTGTCTAACTATACATCACTAGATTATATCTATACTAGAAGATATAATAAGATCATCAAAATTTTCTTTCCATGCACTCTATCTCTGCATTGCTCTTTGTAAATCACTTATAACTTTAGTACATCTTTGAATTAGATTATGTGCATTTGACCTCATCATTAGGACATAGTGTAGAGCATGTCCTTAACTATGTTTCACCTATACATCAGGACTTTATCTATCAAGTATGATCTCTATCTACTATTCTACTAGTCTTCATAGAATTATTGGTATGTTGACATCAATAAAAAAATAGTAATGAATGTAACATGTCAATGCTCTATAATGCTTAGTGTACTCCCCTAAAGGAATGCCATCAGCATTCATGCTAACACTTATAACATGTGTGACCTTAGACCTTTTTCACTCTCTGACGTCGGCTATCTAATGTCACTATCTAACTATGCATATCATGATTCTATCTATGTTAGGAGATATAATCCAAACATCATAAACTACTTCTAAGGTACTCTATCTATATATTGTTCTCTATAAATCAAGTATATCTTCTACATATCTTCAAAATTCTATATGTGTGCTTAACCATGTCATCAAGATACAATGTAGAACACATCCTTAACTACACTTGACCTAATCATCAATATACAGTCTATACGACCTTATTATCCGTCTTCTATTATGTGAGTCTTTATATAAACAATGTTATGTTGACATCAATGACAAGCACAGTCACAAATGCAACATGCCAATCATACAAAATCTCTCCAAGTACTCTAGAAATGGTTAGGATGCTCCCCCAAATGAATACCATTAGCATTTATTCTAACACTTTCACTTGGTGTATAACCACGGTGCAAGGAAGTATGAACAAATAGGACCAAAGGCACACCCAACTATCCAACCACCTCACTAATCAAACACAACAGAAGCAAACATAGGAAACAACACCAAGAGGGGAGAGAGAGAGAGAGAGTACTTCTATTGATTCAGTAAATGTTCATCATGCATGCCTAGATGTAAGGCCTTCTGGGTTATGGCCAGATGCAAAATATAACCCTAATTTTTATCTTTAGCTTCAAACTTGAAACACCTTCTCTCACTCCTAGTCCTCATCTAAACCAAATATCTCTACTTATACTTGTTGAAATAGCTTATAGAAGATTCTAGAATATTACATCAAAGAAATTCTAACCTCAAAATGATCAATACTCATCCCTAGACAAGATCCTATCATTAAATTTATAATCTAAATTAAATACAAGAGTCTGCTCCAACTAAGAACTAAACACAAACAAAATTGTTTAAAAGACCCGAGCATCAATAACAATAGGTCTTCTCAGTGTATGAAGGATCACTCAGTCAGTACAAGAACAATGTGGTTCACTCTGATGGAACTCGATCACTAAAGGAATAGCTTGGTTCACATTGAAGAGCTCAGCAAGGTCTTAAAAAGACTCAGTTTGAACTATCAGAATGAGAAAAAAGTGAAGGATTAAAGGTAACCTAGGATGCTCTTGCATCAAACAACTAGGGTTGAAAGAAATGATTCTCTTGAATCATGCAAGTGTCACAACCTGAGTTGAATCCAACTCAAATTGAAAAATCCATGTAGCATCTTCAACTGGTCTATTCTTCCATTTCACCAAATACTCATAGTAATCTTTTCCTCTTGTGCTCTTGCCAATTCTCTCATCCAATACTTGTTCAATCTCTTCAATTTTCTTCTTAGGATAATCATCTAATACAAATTCATCATGAGACTCATGATACTTGTGTAGATTGGCAATATTAAATACAAGAGATATATCCATGTCATTAGGTAACTCAACTTCATAAGAATTTCCATTATCAAACTTCCTCAAGATCTTACAAGGTCCAAACTTCCTCATCTTCAGCTTACCATATGTTTCAATAGAAAATCTACCTTTCTTCAAATGAACCATCACCTCATCACCAACTTCAAAAATATGACATCTTCTAGATTTATTAGCATTCTACTTATACTTATGATTACTTTGTTCCAATATCATATTCACTTCCTTATGAAAAGACTCCATAAAATTAGAAAATTCTTCTCGTGCAACACTTCTCTATTCTTCACCAACAACATCCCTCAAATCTAATATTCCTCTAAGCTACATTCTAGTAACAATCTCAAAATATGTTTTCCTTGTACTCTTATTCATATAATTATTGTATGAAAATTCATCTTGTGCCAATACCAGCTCCCAATTATATGGTTTATCTCCAACTCAACATCTTAGAAAATCATCCAAGCTTCTATTCACAACCTTTGTTTGTCCATCTATTTGTAGATGGAATGTAGAACTAAAATTTAATTTAGTACCCATCTTCTTCCACAAAGTCCTCCAAGAGTAACCAAAAAACTTACTATCTCTGTCAAAAATAATACATCTTGGTAATTCATTCAATTTAACAATCTCTTTGAAGAAAATTTTAGCAACATGCTCAACATCTTATGTCTTCTTACATGGTATGAAATGTGTCATCTTACCCTTTTACTATCTTAGGTGATCCAAAAATAAAATCCATACTAATGGCACTCTAAGGTTTCTCGAGAAAAAAATTAGGTGTATACAAACAATTATTTTGACTTGCTCCTTTTGCAACTTGGGAAACTCCACAACTCCTTACAAACTTCAAAACATCCTTGTACATTTGTGGCCAATAATACTTATCCTTCAAAAAACTCAATGTCTTATCATTTATAAAATGTTTAGCCAATCCACCACAATATTTTTCTTTAATCAAATTAACTCTCATAGAGATTATTGTTATACACAATGTAATTCCTTTGAACAACATATCCTTCTTGAATGAAATATGCATCATACTTACTCATGTGATCTAATATATTTTGTGCTCTACACTCTCTCCATGCCTTAGAAAAATAGGGTTTAGTATCATACAATAATTTTATCTCATCAAAACCAAGAATTTCAACCTTCACCTTGATCAACAAAGATCATCTTCTACTCAATGCATCAGCAACTTGGTTAGTAGCTCCACTTTTATGCTTAATGACAAATGTGAAACTCTATAAGTACTCAACCCACTTCATATGTCTCTAATTCAATTTATGTTGACTTCCTAAGTACTATAAAGCTTTATGATTAGTATACAATACAAACTCTGTAGGAATCAAATAATGTCTCCACTTCTTCAAGACTTCAACAATAGCATAAAAATCTTGATCATACACATAATACTTCATTTTAGCATCATTCAAATTTTCACTAAAGAAAGCAAGAAGTTTACCTTCTTGACTTAATATAGCTCCTACTGCATTGCCACTTGCATTACATTCAACTTGAAATACCTTATTGAAATTAGGCAAAGCCTATATAGGTAAGTCAACAACCTTTTGTTTCAAAGTCTCAAAACTTTTATCAGCTCTATGTGTCCACTTGAACTTTTTATCTCCTCTCATTGTCTCAGTCACAACATTACAAATAGAACTAAAATTCATTATAAACTTCTTATAGAAACTAGCCAAACCATGAAATGATCTTACCTAACCCACATTCTTAGGTGTATGTCATTCTAAAATTGTTTTAACCTTCTTAAGATCCATTCTCAAACCATTAGCTGAAATCACAAATCCCAAATACACAATCTCCTCTTTCATAAAGGAACACTTTTTCAAGTTAATCACCAACTTTTCTTATTTCAATCTCTATAATATTTGTCTAACATCCTCAAGATTTTTTTCCCTAGTCATACTCAATATCAGAATATCATCCAAATAAACAATCACAAACTTACCCAAAAATCTCTCAAGAACTTCATTCATCAACCTTGTGAAATTACTAAGTGTATTAGTCAAACCAAAAGGCATTACCAACCATTCATACAAACCATCTTTTATCTTAAAAGAAGTCTTCCATTCATCACCTTCTCTAATTTTGATCTGATGATAACCACTCTTCAAATCAAACTTGGTAAAATATTTTTCTCCACTCAAACAATCCATTATGGCATCCATCCTCAACATAGGAAACCTATATTTCACTATGATCTTGTTCATAGCTTTGGAATTAGTACACGTCCTCCATTCACCATTCTATTTACGTGCTAATACATTAGGTTCAACACACAGACTCAAACTTTCTCTGGTCAAACCTTTCTAAATAACTTGTGCACTTGTTTGTTAAGTTATTCATTCTCTATAGGTGTCAATCTATAAGATGCTTTATTTGGTTAACTAGCTTTGGCTATTAGTTCCATACAATGAGTTATACTCCTTACTGGTGGTAAACCATCAGGTATATCTTCTGTAACAATATTTTTATACTCATCAAACAAATTAGCAATTTCTTTGTTGAGAATGATTGAGGAAGATTGTTAAAAAGGGAGATTGATATACATGTTTCAATCATTATTTTATCACTAATGTTAAACCTTCTATTTTTCTAGTAAGACAACTACTTATATGATTTAAGTACTATCACTTATTTGATTGATGAAGAGGATTTGATTAAAAGATGTAACAATAGCACCTAGAGGAAAGGTTGAGTTATGATTATGTAAAGGAGTACAAGAATCAATCAAGAAAATGATAAAATGATGTATTGATAATCTACTTAAGGTTACAAAGGTTGGTTACACTAAGAAAGGATAGAAGAACAAGTTACAAAAAGTTTGTTCGTCAAGCTTAACTGAGTGGATAGTAGGTGCCAAGAAAAGTCAATATAAGCCAAGTATAAAATCAATTGAAGCCAAGTAAAAGAAAATTCTAGTGGATGCCAAGAAAAATAGTAGATGCTAAGTAAAGTTTAGTTGATGCCAAGCACCAATAAACTTTAGTTTGTGTTGAGTGATTTTATAGAGGATACCAAGTAACATAGTATATTTTGAGCATTAGAAGCAAGCTAATGTCAAGCTGTTGCATTATCTTAAAGATCATGGATTCAATGAATCTGAGTTGACAAGTTTTTTTTCTTGGATTGTGTGAACCAGAAGAAGATAAGGTTGATGAGCTGGTGGCATAGAATTCAAGGTAAACATTTTTTAGGAAAATTCAAAGAGGATTAAAGAAGAAGTTTCTAGAAGAGGCATGGAAAATGGGGTAGATACATTGTCTCCCAACCCTAAATTGGATGATGGATAGTGAGTGGAAAAAGATCTTAATTTCCTATTTATAGGAATAGATGGTCATGAAGCAAGTTTTTCATGTGCGAGAACCTAAGGAAGATAGAGAGTCAAGGGTTTTACTTCATCAAGTGACCTAGAGAAGAGTTTGCATTGGCATGTTAAGAAATATGGCTTAAGAGTATGAATGCTTGAAGGGTAAACAAGCTAACAAAGTTGGAATTAGTAAAGGTCAAGCAGAATGGAGGACTTAAACTAAGATCTATAATTTGCAAATGGAGTTGTAAGTTTTTATCATACTAAGCCTTACTGTTACTCTCTAATAATTGTATTGATCTAGGGTAAAATCCTTTGGATTATGGTTGACCTAACAATCATTTGTAAATCCCTTCACTGAGTGACATTCCAAGTGAATGGTGTAAAGTCCTCTAACAAGGCTCACTCTTAATAGGGTGATTGAAATCCTTTAATAGTTGGCCTTTCATAGGGCATTTCTTTAGAAGAGTGAAAAATAGTAGCATGTTACTAGTGATTTTTCCCAAATTGGCTTTCCATATAAATAATTGTATCAAATGTGTTGTTGAATATTTTATGTTTCATGTTTACATATCTGCAAGTTGATTTCACAGTAACCTACAAGTTTGAAGTGATTGCATAATCTTATGGATGCATGCATGATGATAAATGTTTTATGGGTTCACTAATCTATGAAAAGTTTTATTTATACAGCGGGACCTTCGATAACTGATTCACCCCCCCCCCCCCCCCCCCCCCCCCCCGAAGTTATTCTAAAGAATTCCAACAATTGGTATCAAAGCCATCTGCTTAAGAAGACTAGTTTGAACGTACTAGATGCACAAAGATCAAGATGTCAAAAAGAGATGTACCCAAGCTTAATAGAGATAACTTTCCTTTATGGAAAATTTTGATGAAGCTACACCTTGGAGGACTTGGAGATCATGCACAATCTACCATTACTACTGAGCATGTTGATCTTTTTAGAGTCCTAACTATTGAAGATATGAAAAAGAAGAAAGAACACAATCAAGAAATGTTGGAGATTTCCTCTACCCTAAGCTATGTTGAATTTGATGATATCAAAGGTCTTAACATTGTAAAGAAAATGCGGGATGCCTTACACACCATCTATGGAGGAGACATTAATTTTCAAAGAGCCAAAGTTAAAAGTATCAGAGGTAAGTTTGATGATATGAGAATGGAAGTGGGTGAGAATATTGCTCAATATGTTGCAAGGATAAAAGAATTTGTTAATGCAATAAGAGGAGCTACTAGTCATATTGATGATAATATTGTGCTAAGAAAACTTTTAAGAACACTATTGCCTATTTATGCTATTAGAGTTTCTATAATTCAAGAACTAAAATTTATGCCAGGGAATAATCTAATACTCTAAGGTCTGGTAGGTAGGCTCACTTCTTTTGAGCTATCTAACTTTGATAATTACAAACCTAAGAGTCTTGAATCTAATTTCACAACTAAGTTATTATTGAAGGAATCTACTAAGAAGAAGAAGAATAAGAGAAAGATAAAATTTGTGTCTAGTGATAGTGATACAAATAAGGAAGATGGTGAACAACTTGAAGCACTACTGGTAAGAACATTCCATAGAGGTAAAGGAAATTTCAAAGGTAAATTACCTATCATTTGTTTTAATTGCAATGAGGTTGGTCATTTTGCTACTTGATGTATAGAGAAGAAGAACTATAGAGGTGGTGACAAGTACAAAAGTAGAAGAGATGATGACAACAAGGATTACAAAGATAAAGAAAGAAGTCATGCTACATTGTTGAAGAGGAAACAAAAAATGAATTTGATGAACATGATGATGAAGTGGTGTATGTTGCAATGAAGGATGAATATAATGAAGATGAGACAACTACAATTGTGACTTGTGTGAACGAAAATGATAAATAGGTCATTGACAGTGAATGTTTACATCATATGACTGGAGACAAAAGTAAGTTCATTACCTTAAATTGTTATGATGGAAATAGCGTAAGACTTGGTAATGATGCACCATGTTTGATAAAAGGAAAAGGTTCTATCAAACTCACAAATAAGATTTCATGTAACAATGTTTACTATGTTGAAGGACTAAACTATAATCTTTTGAGTGTATCACAAATGAATACTTAAGGATGTAAGGTTGAGTTTGAAAACAAGATTGATAAGATATATGACACTGATAGAAAACTGATTGGAAAGGGTGATCAAACTAGGAGTAATCTATTATATCTTGACAAAGAGGATGCTACTTGTTTAGTTGTAAAATTTGATGATGTGTGGCTATGGCACAAGAGTTTATGTAATATTAATTTTGATAACTTGGTTACTATCAGTAACATGAAGAAAGTTAGAGGTTTTTCCTAAGTTGAAGAAACCTCACAATATAATGTGCAAACAATGTCAGTTAGGAAAAATGACAAAGTCAAGTTTTAAAAGTAAAACTCGTACCTCTAAAGGAATGCTAAAGATTGTTCATACTAACTTGTGTGGACCAATTGAAGTGAAAAGCTACAAAGGAGATAAGTACATTATGTTGTTTGTTGATGATTATTCTAGAATGATGGTAGTCATGTTTCTAAAACACAAATTTGATGGTTTCCAAATGTTTAAGTGGTACTTAGCAAGAGTTGAGAAGGAAATAGGTAAAAGTCCAAAGTGTTTGAGATTTGATAGAGGAGGAGAATTCACATCACATGAGTTTGAGATGTTTTGTAATGATAGAGGAATCAAAAGGAAAACATCTTCTCCTAGAACCTCTCAAAAAAATGGACTTGCTAAAAGGAGGAACATATCTATAATGTATTGTACAAGGACACTCATGATGGAGAAGAATGTTGCTTTGAAATACTGGAGAGAAGTTCTAAGTATAGCTGTCTATATCTTGAATCATGTACAAATCAAGAAAGAAGTATATGAGGCTAAAGCCATGAAAGAACTAAAAGAATACAAATCATTTGTATAATTTTATGAAGGTATGCCTACTAAAGAAGATGATACAAATCAAACTACAAATCAACAGCAAGTTTCAATGACTGTCGAGTCACATACTATGAATATTGAGTTGCATTTAGGAACTGAGCCACATTTAGATGTTGAGTTACATATTGTAAATGGAGTGCATTCTAATTCTAAGATCAATGTACATCAAAGAGATGCTGAGATACTTGATAGAGATGCACATAGTGACTCTAAAGCTAAAAGACCAAATGAAGAAACTAGAGTTGAACTAAGATTGTCCAAATATGTTAAAAGACATCATCCTGCTACACAAATTATTAGAGATAAAGATGCTAGACCAATGACAAGAAATAGATTGAATAATGATACATTTTTTCTAAGCATGAAAGAACCCAAATCATTGAGAGATACCTTAGAAGATGTGGACTAGAATAAAGCCATGGAAGAAGAGATGGAACAAATTGAGAAAAATAAAACATGGAGTCTAGTTCCTAGACCAGAAGACAAAAATCTGATTGGTACCAAGTGGTATTCAAAAATAAGCTAGATGAAAATGGTGAAGTCACAAGAAACATGGCAAGATTAGTCTACAAAGGTTATGCACAAGAAGAAGGAATTGATTATGGAGAGACATTTTCCCTTGTTGCAAGATTGGAAGGAGTAAGAACTCTACTTGCTTATTCTGCACACAAAGGTTTCAAACTTTTTAAAATGGATGTTAAATCTACATTTCTAAATGGTATATTAGAGGAAAAAGTTTACATAGAATAGCCAAAAGGATTTTTTGATGTTAACAATAAGAACATGGTATGTAGATTACACAAAGCTCTTTATGGTTTGAAACAAGCACCAAGAGCATGGTATGAGAGACTTCATAATTATCTTGTGAAGATTGGATTTGAAAGGACTGATGATAACAATAATCTATACATGAAGAAAAATAAAGGAAAAGGTATTTTGTTATCTAAATTTTTTATTGGCAATATCATATTTGGAGGTCAAGATGCCTTATGTAAGACTTTTACAAATGAAATGAAGCAAGAATTTGAAATGTCTATGCTTGAAGAGATCAATTTCTTTGTGAGTTTGTAAGTGTATTAGATGAAATATGGTATATACATCACTCAGTCCAAATATGTCAAGGCAATATTCAAAACTTTTGGATTGGAGGATTCCAAACCAGTAAGTACACCTATGGTGACAAGACACAAGCTATCAAGGAATGATGATTATGCTAAGGTGAATCAAACATTATACAAGTCTATGATTAGCAAATTATAATATGTAGTACATAACAAACCTAGCATTGCATTATCTATAAGGATAGTTGCAAGATTCTCTACTAATCCCAAAGAGAATCACTTAATTGTTGTGAAGAGAATAATGAGATATCAAGAAAAATAAAAAAAATTGAATTAAGAGCCTATACTAATGTTGATTGGGCTAGAAACATTGATGATAGAAAGAGCACCAATGGAAGAGCATTTTTCTTAGGCAAGAGGTTGGTTACATGGACTAGCAAGAAATAAAACTATACCTCACAATCTATTGTTGAAGCTAAATATGTTGTTGCCACTGTAAATTGTACAAATGTTATATGGATCAAATAGCTACTCAAAGGAATGAAGGAAGAGTTCACAGAACCAATGACACTTTATTTTGATAATACAAGTGCTATAAACATATCAAAGAATCTTGTGATTCACACAAAGACTAAGCATATTGCAATCAAGTATCATTACTTGAGAGAATTAGTTCAAGATAAAGAGGTGAAGATGGAATATGTTAACACAAAAGAGAAAATTGTTGATATCTTCATAAAAGCATTACCTAACGATGCCCATGAGTATCTAATAGGTAAACTAGGGGTGATACCCCTATCAAAGGCTATCTAAGTAACAAAGGGAGTGTCATGCATCAAACAAGTTGATTGCCATATATTACAAATTGATGCAATGGATCTTACTTTAGGAACTACCTAAAGTAATCAAAGTGTTGGAACTACAAATAAGTCACATGCAAGGTGACAGAGGGAGAAACTAAAGAATCTTATATCTGCATGTAATGATGACAAGTCTTTGGCATTTTTGTCAAAGAGGGAGAAAGTTACTGATCATCATTAGGGAGAGTTTTACTAATTGAAGAGAGATAATTGGAGAGATTTAGTGATCTTAGAGGGAGAAAGTTATTGATCAGGAGATATAAAAAAGAGGGAGAAATCCTAACATATACCTAGTAAGAGGGAGATACAAGAAGAAATTCAAAGTGAGTTATCAGGATGATTCAATAGATTTTTGTAACCTATACAGAAGATGAAAGTTATTGATAGAGGGAGAGATTTCAATGTAGGGAATTATTTTATTTTTGGTATTTTGTTGGTCTTACTATTTTAACCCAGTTAGTTTGGTTGATCAGTTTGTTTTACCATCAATGCCAAAGAGGGAGATTGTTGAGAATGATTGAGGAAGATTGTTAAAAAGGGAGATTGATATACATGTTTCAATCATTGTTTTGTCACTGATGTCAAACCTATTATTTTTCAAGCAAGACAACTACTTATATGATTTAATTACTGTCATTTATTTGATTGATGAAGATAATTTGAACAAAAGAGGTAACAATAGCACCTAGAGGAAAGGTTGAGTTATGATTATGTAAAGGAGTACAAGAATTAGTTAAGACAGTGATAACATGATGTATTGATAATCTACTTAAGGTTACAAAGGCTGGCTACACTAAGAAAGTATAGAAGAATAAGTTACAAAAAGTTTGTCTACCAAGCTTGACCGAGTGGATAGTACATAGTGAGCAAAGTCAGCACAAGCCAAGTAAAAAATTAGTTGAAGTTGAGTAAAAGAAAATTCTAGTGGATGTCAAGTAAAATAGTGGATATCGAGTAAAATTTAGTTGATACTAAGCACAAGTTGACTTTAGTTTGTGGCAAGTGATTTCATAGAGGATTTCGAGTAACACAGTATGTGCCAAGAATTAGAATCAAGTTAATGTCGAGTTGTTGCATTATCTTAAAGATCATGGATCCAATGAATCTGAGTCAACAAGCTTGTTTTCCTAGATTGCGCGAACCAAGTGGAAGATAAGGTTGATGAGTTGGTGGCACAAAATTTAAGGTAAATAGTTTTTAGGAAAATTTAAAGAGAATTGAAGAATAATTTTCTAGAAGAGACATGGAATATGGGGTAGATACATTGTATCCTACCTAATTTTTCCTAACCCTAAATTGGACGATGGAGAATGAGCAACAAAAGATCTTACTTTCCTATTTATAGAATGGTTGGTCATGAAGCAAGTTTATCATGTGCAAGAACCTAAGGAAGATAAAGAGACAAGGGTTTTGCTTCATCAAGTAACCTAGAGAAGTGTTTGCATTGGCATGTTAAGAAAGAAGGCTTAAGAGTATGAATTCTTGAAGGGTGAACAAGATAACAGAGCTAGAATGAGTGAAGGCCAAGTAGAATGGAGGACTGAAATAGAGGTCTATAATCTACAAATGGATTTGTAAGTTTTTATTAGATCAAACCTTACTCTTACTCTCTAATAATTGTATCAATCTGGGTAAAATCCTTTGGATTAAGGTTGACCTAATAGTCATTTGTAAATCCTTTAACCAACTAACATTCCAAGTGAATGGCCTAAAGTCCTCTAACAAGGCTCACTCCTTACAGAGTGATCAAAATCCTTTAATAGGGTCACATTTAATAATGTGTATGGTAACCTTTAATAGGGTTGGCCTTTCACAGGGCATCACTTCAAAAGAGTGAAAAAGAGTAGCATGTTACTGGTGGTTTTTCCCAAATTGGTTTTCCATGCAAATCATTGTGTCAAATGTGTTGTCACGTTTACATTTCTACAAGTTGATTTAACAATAACCTACAAGTTTTAAGTGATTTCATAAACATATGGATGCATGCATGATGATAAATATTTTATGGGTTCACTAAGCTGTGAAAATTTTTATTTATATATCTGGACCTTGGATAACTAATTCACCCCCTCCCCTCTCAGTTGTTCTAAAGAATTCCAACACTTCTGGTACTCAGCCAATACTACTAGCTACTGTTGTCACTCGATTTCCACTATTTGTTACTCAGTCACCACTTCTCAATACTTAGTTACCACTATTTCCTATCACTCAGTTATGAATAGCATAGCTTACTCTCCTCAGAATTATGGGAAAATAAACTTGATTCTTCTTCACTTCTTTTTCAAATTGCTTTCCATTAACCATGCAAATTCTCACAGTAGTAAAATTAACCTCAACTGGAATTTCAATCAAAGGCAGCAATATTTGCTTTCTCCCATTCACCTAAATAGTATATTGATTCAATATTCCATCATGTTTAGCATATCTATCATATTTCCAAAATGCAATAGAATATGACAACAACCCATAGGAATAATATTACATAGAACTTCATCAAAATAATGTCCAATCTTGAACTTCACAATACATTGTTCACTTACCAATATCTTATACTCTTTTTTTATCCATGAAACATGATATGGTTTAGGATGTTTTAGCCTCTACAACTGTAACTTAGTAACTAGTTCTTCTAATGCCAAATTTTTAGAAGTTCCACTATCAATTATCATCATGTAGCATTTTCCATCCATCTTATATCTGGTCTTGAAAAGACTTCTCCTCAAAACAAGTTCCACATCACTTCCCTTATTACATAAGGTTATCCTCACCATCAAATTTTCTCTAGCCTCAAGTCCACTCAGTAAACCCTTAGTGCCTCCTTGAATCATAGAATTTATGTTAACTTGTTTATTCTTAGAGGATATGCACTCAAAGCATCTATGCCCTTCTTTTCCACATTTAAAATAATTACCACAAAAAACACCTCTAGGATAAGAATTATTGTTAGTGTAGTTTTTTATTTTTCCTATTTTGCTAGGTTTTTCCTACACTTTTACTAATCTCGCTTAGGTTAATAAAGCATGTCTTATTAGGTGAATGGTTGTGAGGTGTCACCTTCCTACATGTGAGCATCCATTAGCTATCTTGGGAAGATACTTTTATATCTTTAGTCCGATAGATGGTTGCTCCTCATTGGTTGGTGTTGCCACCTCCTCCCTCTTCCTAGCCTATATAAGCATGCTACATGGCTTGTATTTTCATTGCTTGTTTTTGCATCCTCTTAATGCTATTCTACTTCCAGCATTTGCATTACTCTCTTGGAGACTAACTCTATGATTATATTTTGATTTTGTATCATTTGCATTCATAGTTTAGATATTTACTCTTTGCACTAGTTTTCTGGGTTATTAATCTTTTCAGATTCTAACAATTACCTCTTCCTTGATAAGAGCTAGTACCTCCTTAGTAAGAAATACCACCTTTCCACTCAATCTTGCCTTTGTCATCATTTTTCCTTTTAGATTTGTCCTTATCTTGCATAATGTTATCAAATCTACCACCTTCTCTATAAGATCTAGCTCTTTCTCTCTCGAATCTTCCACCTCAACCTCTTTGTCTTTGTTCATGCTTCTTTGTCAATATATCCTCAACTTTCAAGGCATATTGATATGCTTCCTCTACACTTTCCAATTTCACAAAAAATATTTTATCTTGAATTCTAGATCTCAATCCATTTAGGTACCTTGAAAATTTCCCAACATCATCATCCACATGTCCAGATATGATGTCCAATATATAGAATTCCTTAGTATACTCCTTCATAGTCATGTCCCTGTGTCTCAAATTTTTCATTTTCCTCAACAAGCTAACTCAATAATCAGAAAGAAGGAATTTTTTCTTTACCTTATTCAACATTTTCAGCCAATTCATGGTCTTCTCTTTTCCTCTCCTTTGTCTATCAGTTTGCAAATGCTCCTACCATAGTGAGGCATGACCTTTCAATCTAGTAACTGCAATTTTCACCTTCTTATTATTAGGAGTGTTTTCAAACTCGAAGAACTTCTCCATATTAGATCCAATCCAAAAAAACATCAATGTCTAATTTTTCATCATAAGGAACAACTTCCAAAGTAGGCTTTGAATGTTCCCTAAACAATACTCTCAATAATCTTTCCTCATCTTGATCTTCTTTAGATTCTAGATTAGGGTTTGGTGCTATAGCTTCATCATCACCCACATCATCAAGATGTGCTCCTCTCCTTAGGGCTATCTCTACAACATCTAATATGGCTACAAATTTTCTCAATGTATCCAATAAAGAATTTTTAGCATTTCCTCTCTGTCGAACCATCTTTACAATCAATTTCCTGCAAGATTGTAACCCTCTACATGTTATAGGTCAAATCCTCAAATCTCAACCATAAAACCAAATAAACTTAGGGTTCTACATGATCCAATCTCCACAAGGATAAACCTCAAGTTCTAATACCACCTAGTGCAAGAAAGGATGAATAACTATGGCCAAAGGCATAGCCAACTATCCAACCACCTTGCTAAGTAAATACAATAGAAGAAAAAATAGGAAACAACACCAAGGAGAGAGAAAAAAATAATTTTATTGATTCATTATATTTTTGGCATACATGACCAACTATAAGGCCTTTTGGGTTACATCAAGATACAACATATAACCCTAAGTTCTATCCTCAGCTTCAAACTCGCAACATCTACTCTCACTCCTAGCCCTCTAAGTTCTACCTAAAGCTAAACCAAATATCTCTACTTATACTTGCAAAAATAGCTTACAAAAGATTCTAGAATATTACATCAAAGAAAGCCAGTCTTTAAAATGGTCAACACTCATCCCTAGACAAGATCGTATCATTAAATTCACAATCTAAATTAAATACAAGAGCCAGCTCCAAGTGAGAACTGAACACAAACAAACTCAGTCAAAGAATGGCATAGGAAGAAAGAAATAACTAGGGCCAAAGGCACACCTAGCTATCCAAACCACCCTACAAGAGTTAACACGGTAGAAACACAACACAAAGAAAAACAACCAAAGAAGGAAGAAGAGAAAAACACTTTTATTGATTCATCAAATAATCAACATACATGTCCAAGTATAAGGCCTTTTGGGTTATGGCCAAATATACAAAATACAATTCCTAGATCTATGATCATATAGATATTCACATTCCCAAGCACATGTCCTTCTCTTTCCAAGTTCTCTCTCCCCAAAACCTACCTAGAACTCAATCCTAGACCTCCTTAAATACTTGTGTGGCCAAAAGTTGTCCTATCACAAAACTAAACCTTACATTAAATGCATACATAGCCATAAGTCAGCTCAGAAAAAGTATTAACTACCTATACCAAAATTAAATGTGAGAAAGGTTAGCCCAAACTAGAACCAAACACAAACTACTCAGTAAATGAATACTTTTCAAAATACTAGCACTCGACAACCAAATAAACACTTAGCAACCATATGAGCTCGACATCCAAAGAGTCACTTGGTAGCAATTATGAACTTGACATCCTCCAATGCCTTGCAACCACAAAGAACTCAGCAACCAAAGGAATCACTTGGTAAAAACTATGAACTTGGCATCAACTAAATGCTCGAAAATCATGGAAGCTCAGAAATGCAAGACATTGCAACTCGGTAGAAAGGAAAAATTGAGAACAGGCAGGATATCAGTGCAACCTAGGATGCTCCTACATCAGACAGCTAGGGTTGGAAGAAATGATTCTCCTAAATCATTGATGTTACAACCTAAGTTGACTCCAACTTAGATTGAGAAATCCATGAAGCATCTTCAATGGGTCTATTCTTCCACTTCACCAAATATTCATAGTGATCTTTTCCTCTTGTGCTCTTACCAACTCTTTGATCCAATATCTGTTCTACTTCTTCAATCTACTTCTTAGGATAATCTTTTGATACAACAACTTCATCATCTAAATCATGATACTTATATAAATTAGCAACAATTAAGTAGGAGATATATCCATTTCATCAAGTAACCCAACTACATAAGCATTACCACTATTAAACTTTTTCAAGATCTTACAAGGTCCAAACTTTTTCATCTTCAACTTAATGTATGTTCCAATAGGAAATATTCCTCTCTTCAAATAAACCATCACCTCATCACCAACTTCAAAAACACGATGTCTTCTAGACTTATCAACATTCTCCTTGTACTTCTTATTACTTTGTTCTATCCTCAACTTCACTTCCTTATGCAAAGGTTCTATAAAATCAACAAATTCTTCTCCTGTAGCACTTCTCTTTTCTTCACCAGCAACATTCTTCAAATATGATACTCCTCTAAGATACATTCCAATAATAATCTCAAAAGTTGTCTTCACTGTACTCCTATTCACAAAATTATTATATGCAAACTCAGCTTGTGCTAACACTACTTCCCAATTACTTGGCTTATCTCCCACTAATCATCTCAAAAAATTACCTAAGCTTCTATTCACAACCTCTATTTGTCAATCTATATATGGATGGGATGTAGAACTAAACTTCAACTCAGTACCCATCTTCTTTCACAAAGTCTTCCAAAAATAACCAACAAACTTACTATCCTGATCGAAAATAATACTTTTTGGTAATCATTGCAATCTCACAATCTCTTTAAAGAAAAGTTTAGCAACATGCTCAACATCTAATGACTTCTTACAAGGTATGAAATGAGCCATCTTAGAAAAAATTTCAACCACAACAAATATAAAATCATACCCCTCCACTATTTTAGGCAATCCAAGAACAAAATTCATACCGATGTCACTCCAAGGTTTCTTAGGAATAGTAATAGGTGTATACAAACTAGTATTCTAACTTACTCCTTTTGAAACCTGGAAAACTCCACAACTCTTCAAAAAAAATTGAACATCCTTATACATGTGTGGCCAATAATACTTATCTTTCAGCAAACTCAATGTCCTATCAATTCCAAAATGTCTAGCCAATCCACCGTTATTATTTTCCTTAATTAGATTCAACCGCATAGAGCTTCTAGGACTACAAAACTAAATACCTTTCAACAACATACCTTCTTGAACAAAATATTCACCATACTTACTGATCTGATTTGTTAGATTTGGTGCTCTACACTCTCTCTACACCTTAGAAAAATTGGGGTTGGTATCATACAAACCTTTCATTTCATCGAAACCAAGAACTTCAACCTTCATCTTAGTCAATAAAGAACATCTTATGCTCAATGCATTAGCCACCTTATTAGTAACTCCACTCTTATGCTTAATGATGAATGTGAAACTTTGTAGGTACTCAACCCACTTCATATGTCTCTGATTCAATTTATGTTGACTTCCCAAGTACTGTAAAGCTTTATGATTAGTATAGAACACAAATTCCTTAGGAATCAAATAGTGTCTCCACTTCTTCAAAGCATGCACAATAGCATAAAACTCTTGATCATACATAGAATGCTTCCTTTTAGCATCATTCAACTTCTCACTAAAGAAAGCAATAAGTTTACCTTCTTGACTTAATACAGCTCCTATTGCACTACCACTAGCATCACATTCAACTTGAAATACCTTATTGAAATCAGGTAAAGCCAATACAGGTAACTTAGCGAAAAAAAATTCAAAGTCTCAAAACTGCTATCAGCTCCATGTGTCCACTTGAATTCCCTTTTATCTCCTCTGATTGTCTCAGTCATAGCATTACAAATAGAATTGAAATTCCTTATAAACTTCCCATAAAAAGTAGCCAAACCATGAAATGATCTTACCTCACCCACATTCTGAGGCATAGGCCATTCCAAAATTGCTTTTACCTTCTCAAGATCCATCTTCAAACCATCACTTGAAATCACAAATTCCAAATATACAATCTCCTCTTGCATAAAAGAACACTTCTTCAAATTAATCATCAACTCCTCCTCTTTCAATCTCTACAATACTTGTCTAACATGCTCAAGATGTTCTTCCTTAGTCATACTAAATATTTGAATGTCATCCAAATAAAAAATCACAAACTTACCCAAAAAAACTTTTCAGAACTTCATTCATTAACCTCATGAAAATACTAGGTGAATTAGTCAAACCAAAAGGCATAACCAACCATTCATACAATCCATCTTTTGTCTTGAAAGCAGTCTTCCATTTGTCACCTTCTCTGATTCTGATCTAATGATAGCCACTCCTTAAATCAATCTTGGTAAAATGCTTTTCTCCACTCAAACAATCCATTATGTCATCCATCCTCGGCATAGAAAGCCTATATTTCACTATGATCTTGTTAATAGCTCTGGAATTATTACACATTCTCTATTCTCCATTCTTCTTAGGTGCTAATACAATAGGTACAACACATGGACTCAAACTTTCTTTGATCAAACCTTTCTCCAAAAACTCATGCACTTGTTTGTTAAGTTTTTCATTCTCTATATGTGTCAATCTATATGGTTCTTTATTCATCGAATTAGCTCCAAGAACTAGATCCATACAACGACTTATACTTCTCATTAGAGGTAAACCATCAAGAATATCCTCTACAACAACCTCTTTATACTCTTTTAGTAGCTTTACAATTTCTTCTAGTACTCAATCAATACTACGATCTGTCACTTGGACATTACTACCCAAACTTGGTCCTCTAGGGATTATAGCAAAACAAGCTTGGTTCTTTTTCATTTCTTTTTCAAATTGTTTCTCATTAACCATGAAAACTTTTATTCTAGTACAATTAACCTCATTTGGAATTTCAATTAAAGGCAACAATATTTTCTTCTTCCCATTCACCCAAAGAGTATATTGATTCAATCTTCCATCATGTATAGCATATCTATCATATTGCCAAAAAATATGACAACAATTCATAGGCATAATATCACACAAAATTTCATCAAAGTAATTTCCAATCTTGAACTTCACAACACATTATTCACTTATCAATATCTTATGCTCATATTAGATCCATGAAACATGATAGGATTTGGGATGCTTTAACCTCTGCATTTGTAACTTTGTAACCAACTCTTCTGATGCCAAATTTGTAGAACTTCCATTGTCAATGATTACCTTGCAACATTTTGCTGTCATCTTACATTTGGTTTTGAAAAGACACCTCCTTAGGATAGGTTCCTCAGCACTTCCCTTATTACATTTGGTTCTTCTTACCATCAAATTTTCACTAGCCTTAGGTCCACTTGGTGAACCATCATCATCTCCTTGAATCACAACATTTCTACTACCTTGCCTACTTTCAAAGGACATACATTTAGAAGACCTATGCCCTTCTTTACCAAATTTGAAACAATTACCATGGAAACCAACACTAGAATAAGAATTAACTCTTCCTCGATAAGAATTAGTACCTCCTTTGTAAGAATCACCACCATTCCACTCGATCTTGCCTTTTTCATCATTCTTCCATTTAAATTTTCCTTTATCTTGCACATAATTGCCAAATTTGCTGCCTTCCCCATAAGATCTACCTCTGCCTCTCTAGAATCTACCACCTCTACCTCTTTGTCTTTGTTTATGCTTCTTTGTCAATATTTCCTCAGCTTTCAAGGCATATTGGTATGCTTCTTCCATACTTTCCAATTTTACAAAACTTATTTCATCTTGAATTCCAGATCTGAATCCGTTTATGTATCTTACAATTTTCTCAACATCATCATCCACATGTCCAAATCTGATGTCCAACCTATAGAATTCCTCTGTATACTCTTTCACAGTCATGTCTCTTTGTCTCAAGTTTTGCATCTTTCTCAACAAGTTAACTTGGTAATCAATAGGATGGAATTTGTTTTTGAATTTGTTCACCATCTTCACCCAAATTCTAATCTTTTCCTTTCCACTCCTTTGTCTATCAGTTTGTAGATGCTTCCACCACAGTGAGGCATGTTCTTTAAACCTAGCAACTACAATTTTCACCTTCCTATTATTAGGAGTGTTTTCATACTCAAATAACTTCTCTATTTTAGAGATCAAATCTAACACAACATTGATATCTAATTTCCCATCATAAGGAACTACTTCTATAGTAGGCTTTAAATTTTCCCTAGATAATACTCTCAACAACCTTGCCTCATCTTGGTCTTCTTCAAATTTTGGATTAGGGTTTGGTGCTATTACTTAGTCATCACTTACATCATAAAGATGTGCTCCTCTCCTCTAAGTTGTCTCGGTATCTAATTTGGCTACAATTTGTCTCAATGTATCTAATTTTGCATTATCAGCATTTCCTCTACCTCAAACCATTTTTACAAATTAGGTTCCTACAAGATCGTAACCCTCTGCAAGTTATAGGTCAAATCTATAGATCTAAAAACCTACAACCAAATTCACTTAGGGTTCTACATAATCCAATCACCACAAGGATGAACCTTAAGCTCTGATACCACCTGACGTAGGAAGAAAGAAATAACTAGGGCCAAAGGCATGCCCAACTATCTAAACCACCCTACAAGAGTTAACACAATGGAAACACAAAAGAAAGAATAGTGACCAAAGGAGGAAGAAGAGAAACTCACTTTTATTGACTCATCAAATAATCAACATACATGCCCAGTTGTAAGGCCTTCTAGGTTACAACTAGATATACAAAGTATAATTCTCAGATCCATGATCATATAGAAATTTGCATTCCTAGGCACATATCCTTCTCTTTTCATAACCTCTAATTTCTCTCTCCCAAAAAACGTACCTAAAACTCAATCCTACATCTCCTTAAATACTTGTGTGGCCACAACTCGACCTATCACAAAACTAAACCTTACATGAAATGAATGCACAACCATAAGTTGGTTCACAACAAGTCTTAACTACCTATACCAAAATTAAATGCAAGAAAGGTCGGCCCAAACTGGAACCAAACATAGAATACTCAACAAACAAAGACTTTGTAAAGTACTAGCACTTGACAACCAAACAAATACTCAACAACCACATGAGCTTGGCATCCAAAGAGTCACTCAGTAGCAACTATGAAGTTTTCATCCTCCAGTGCTTGGCAACCACAAAGATCTTAGCAACCAAAGGATCACCCAACAACGAAAGGAATCACTCAAAAACCAAAGGAATCACTCAACAACCAATAAAATCACTCAGCAACAACTTAGAACTCAGCATCAACTAAATTCTTAGCAACCATGAAAGCTCGACAATACAATACTTTGCAGCTTGGCAAAAAGTAAAAACTTAGAACATGTAAGATATTAGTGCAACCCAAGATGCTCCTACATCAAAGAAGGACCCGAGCATTAGTAATAACATTTCCACTTAGTACATGAAGGATCACTCGATTAGCATAGAAATAGCTTAGTTCACTCTAATGGAACTTAGTCACCAAAGGAATAACTCGGTTCACACCGAAGAGCTCGGAAAGGTCTGAAAAAGACTCAATCTAAACTATCATAATGAACAAAAAGTGTAGGATTAAAGCCAACCCAAGATGCTCCTACATCAAACCATACCATAGCTCATAAGGTATCATTTTTTTTCCTTTCTTCAATTGAACTCGATTGAGAGTTTACATCGTAGTACCGAATGTTTCTCTCCAGAATATCTAAGAGACCTCCTTCTCAATCACCAATGTCCTTACACAATCCATGATAGATTTGTTTCTCCTTTCATCTATGTCATTATGTTGTGGTGTTCTTAGTGTAGATAATTTTCTTTTGATACCATTCATAGCACAAAATTTAGTGAATTTAGTAAACGTAAATCCACAACCTCTATAAGATCTTAAACATTTCATTAATTTACCTGTTTCCTTTTTAACTCTTTCTTTGTGCCACTTAAACATATCAAAAGCATGTGACTTTTCTTTCATGAATATTATAGTCATCATCCTTCAAGAATCATCCACAAATAGTATAAAGTACATATCACCATAGTACCTATCAACTCCAATTGGACCACATAAATCAGTATGCACTAATTCCTTAATATCATTTGATGTGTGTGATTTGCTAGAAAAACTATAATTTTTCATCTTACTGAGGTGACATTCTTTGCACCTAGAATTTTTAGGTTTTTGTAGATTGATATGCCTCTTACTCTTTTCTTTCTTCAGATTTTCACTATATTTTCAAAGTTAATATGACACAACCATTTATTCCATAACCACACATTCTCAATTCTAGAAAATAAACATGTCTCAATTGTAGGATCAAAGTAAAATTGGTTACATTTTTTTTGCACTCTTGTTCCTATCATATTACCTTCATCATCAAATATTTTGACCTTCATTATCTCAAATTCCATATTATGACCTAATTTATTTAGCTAAGAAACAATCAAGAGATTATATTTTAAGTCCTTGAACCCATTATGTATCATCACATTTCATCTTATCATTCACCATTAGTGATCCTTTACCTTTTCCTAAGTATGGAATATCACTACCAAACTTAACAGTTCCCCCATCATCAATTTCTTCAAATTTTCCAAACTTACTTAGATCACTAGTCATATGATGTAAACAACCACTATCAATAATCCATGAGTCATTCTTTGTAACATGTGAAATAAGACTAGTTTCATTCTCATAAATTTCACTATTTGGCTCTTCCTTGATTGCAACACATACCATTTCAACTACTTCCTTGTCATCATCAAAACATGTCTCAATATGCTCTTCTTCAGCAATGTAACATTACATAGTTCCTTTGTCTTTGTAATCCATGTTCTTTCTATACTGGTAATTTTTTATGTCATATCTATCATTTCTATTAGATTTTCTTTGGTTAGGACATTTAGAAGCAAAGTGACCAACCTTGTTACATTTGAAAAAGATCAAGGGTGGTTTACCTTTATATTTACCTTTACCACTTGATAACTTTCTTGCAAGTAGTGCATCAATCTCATTTAGATCATCTTCAATTTTAGACTCACTTTATTCTTTTAAGTAGTGAACACTTAAAAGCATTTCCCATTGTAATCATATTGTTATCATATTTTCTCAACTCAAATGCAATTAACCGACCAGCTAGACCATCAAGTGTAAGAATATTTCTAGGCATATCTTTTGCTTCTTGAATAGTAGAAACTTTGATAGAATAAATAGGCAAAATAGTTCTTAAACTTACAATTTTAGAATCCAAGAAGGCACCTACAATAGCTTTGATTAGACTTACAACATCCTTCTATTGGAAATGTGGTATAGACTGGGTGATTGAGAGTGGGGGAATATAGAACGAATAAAACTTATACTTTAATTCTCCAATTAAACATTCATCATATAATCTAATCTAATTGCATGCATGAAATACTAAAATAAATAAAAAATTCATAACACTTGACACAATATTTGGTAACCTAGAAACCTTCTAAATACAAAGTAAAACTAGGATGGGGATAACACCCACAAGCTTTATTACTGCAGTATAAAGTTAGCCTGTTAAAGCTTATAATTGATCACTTCTAATGATCTACCCTATTGGGAGAAATAAGGACTCTTAGGTCCACCTAATGAAATAATTTACAACATACAATAAAATATGCACTCTATTACGAGATTTGGAAAAAAAAAATTAAGTCCACCTGGTTAGAGGATTTGGTTGATGCATCTGTTAGAATGAATCACTAGTTGATCTTTGATATGTAGCTCAGTTTGCGGAATAAGATTCCTTTGAAATATAATTATCACCTAACTGTGATATATAATACTCTTTTTTTCCTTATACTTTTTGTAACCTTCTTAATAAGAACTCATCTACTTCTTGATCCACTTCTATGCTATTTCTCATTGGATATGAAAAGATATATTACATATATATAAATATATATGCCAATCCAATAAATTACCTTCTAGAGTTAGCTACAATACTAAATTTAAACAATATTGACAAAGTCAGCTCACTCCTATAACTCGGGTTCTGAAGACTACTTGGGTGATGTTTTGACACTCAAAAACACTTGTCAACACTAGGAAAACTCAGGCACTTGGTTGATGTAGATGTTTGGTCCATACTAATCACTTGCAATAATAGGGACTCAATCATCACTAGATAACTTAGTGAACACTCAAGAACTTGGTTGACACTAAATGGCTTGATTAATGCTACCTTCAATAACTTCTTTAGCATTGCTATCTTAGTAAACACTACAAATCTTGATTAACACTACATTATGTCTCAGATGCTTAGTAGACATTATGAAGCTTGACATGAACTACAATCATACTGATTAGCTTAGTAGCAACTAAAACACTTGGTTTGCACTGCTAGCAGTATGATAAACTTGGTAGAAACTATAGAGCTCAGTAGCAATGTAATTAGTTGACTAAGTGTTAAGTCACTAATAGACAAATGATTTGACCATTAGGTCAAAAATCTCCCCCTTTCGTATTGATTAACACTACCTTATGTCTCAGATGCTCAATAGACATTATGAAGCTTCACATGAACTGCAATCATATGAATTGGCTCAGTAGCAACTAAACCACTTGTGCACTACTAGCAGTATGATAAGCTTGGTAGAAACTATAGAGCTCGATAGCAATGTAACCAACTAAGTGTTAAGTCACTAATAGACAAATTATTTGACCATTAGGTCAAAAATCTCCCCCTTTGGCATTAGTGAAAAAAACACTTATCATACCAAAATACTAAATATTCAAAATTCAAGTCAAAACTCCCCCTACCAACATGTCTAGGTCTACAACTTGGTTCTAACTGTTGTCTATTATTGTTACTACTCAGTAACCTCTGACTCTCTTCTTTTTCAAAAAAAATCGTAAACATATTTTCTACTTTGTACATACATCTTTCATAATGTACATTTATTTTCTCCTTGTATACATATATATTTCCCTTAATTTTACATATGATATATATTCACATTCTATATTCCCCCTTTTCTAACACAAATGCCAAAAGTACATAACTACAAGCTAATACAAAAATGTGAATGGAAATCACTATGTACCTTCAAAATTATGGACATTTCCTTGTCCCAATTCTCTTGCAAAACTTTTGAACTATGCAAAGCTATCTGTAACTCTACTAAAAGTTCCATCATGTGATTTGCTATAGAGAAATTCTTGTCATGGATCAATATCTTTGCATGTGCAATATGTTTTTGCATTGCATCCATGTTGGGAAGTATCATACCCTATATTTATGTTAGTATAGCCCTTATTTGGGCTTCTTCCCTCAATAATTCTTCTTAGAGATCTGTCAAATATCTATTTTTTATAAAATGTGTAGAATTGCAACTAGGATTAAGTGACAATTGATGTGTACTAGCCTTCATGTCAGCATCTATCTTAGATATTTTTTCCTTTATTTCCTTAGTGAAGTTAGATGTATCACTTAGTTTCACAAATAATGAAAAAAATTATTAATAAAATCTTCAAATGTAGCAAGAATGGTGGACAACTCCACTTGGTCAATAGCAATCTTCTGAGCTACCTTCTCCAAAATATTATTTTCAAACTTTCTTTATGCCCTCTACAAAATTTTGTCTTGACCATCCACTTCCTCATTATACTTGTGAACAATGTCAACAAGTTGATCCAAAATTGGTTTTTTATCATCAACCTCAATATTCAGTACATCAATGAATATGCCCTAGATATATATAAGCACTTTCTTTTTCTTTTTCTTCTCCTCTCTAAGATTTTTTGGTTTGGCCCTCATCTTCCATAGCTCGCCAAGGGTATCCATTTGATTAGGAGTGAAATTATAAAGATCCCAATCTAGTTTTACAATGTCCTCCTTTAGATCAATTTCTTCAATAAAGGCTTCTACCTCTTTACCCTTATGAATAAGTGAAGGAATAATTTATTTTTCTTTCTTTAAAACTTCAGTGCTCAGTTGAGGCTTGACCTTAATTTTCATTAGACTTTCCATAGTAGCAATAGTAGAAACAATATCAATAGTAGTTATAATAGGAAAACTTACTGATGTTGGTTGCGGTTCTAATGCTAAGATTATTTAAGTATGTTGCTTGGTAGATAAAGTGATAGAAACTTCACTCATCATTGCATTTAGTAGTATTGTTCCAATGGTTAGTTGTGTGCTTGGTGAAGTGGCTTTTATCTCAACTAACTCCATAGCATCCTTCTCTAAGCTAGGTGGCACTAAGGCTTTGCTTAGATAGAGGAAGGGAGGCCATTACCTTTGGTGCTATCTTTTCAAGATCTAATTCTTGAATACTCTAAATTTCAAGAAGATCTCCTCCTACTACTTCTTAATCCTCTTCATCATCTTAGTCATCAATTTGCACAACTTCTTCACTAGGCTTGTGTAGCTCATAGATGTTCTTTTGTGTAATTTTGTTAGACTTCACAACTAATTCAATGTCCTTTAATAGGATCAAGAATGCATTGAATCTGCGGGTCAACTTTTTTTCATTCTCCTTCAATGATTCCTTCACTTCCTTGTCGGATAAACTCAACATAAGTTGTCTTAGGGTTTGTTCTCTGATGTCCTTGATAATATTTAATGCATTCTCCCAATGATGTGTTGCTATCTTTGCTAAGATATTAGGAACTTTCTTTGTTAGTTCCCCTAGGGAGTACTTCCATTTTTCCATTTTAGCCACTAGGGATTCTTCATTTTTTTCTACTCTACCTTGGTCCTTGTTTAATACTTCAAAAATTTGAAATCAGACATACCACCACCATCTTGAATTATTCTCAATATTTGTTAAAAGGTGAGGGCTGATCTCTTGAAATTTATTTTATGATCTTCTTCGTCATCATCATCACCCAATTTCAACTTCTTTTTGGACTTTGGAGACCTTCTAGTGAATATAGCAAGGGAGGATTTTGTAGTTTTGGTTATGATAACCTTCCCTTTATTCTTGGGTGGCTCCTCCTTCTCAGATTCTTCTTCCTCTATAGGTTCCTCTACCTCTTCCTCTTCCGTAGTGTTATCTTCTTTTCCTTCTATTAGCAGAAGAGGAGAGCTGGACTTCTTGGTTTTTGTTCTTCCTCTCTTCATGGCTTGAGGAAGTTTGATCTCCAATGAGATCCTAGCCTTGGCTTCCTCATAGGTACCAAAGTATGGTGCCTTGGGGTCTATTGGCTCATTCACAATAGCCTTAATTATATCCCTTGTGTCATCTATGTTAACCTCATGTCCAAGAGGCTTAACCCATTCCACTCTAGGCCTTACTTGTTGGATGTGCACTTTGTCACAATCCACCAAAAAAAAATTATCTTGCTCATAGTCTTCCACTAACTTATTTGGAATCCTATATCTACTCTACATTTTCTCTTTGAATTTCTCAAAGTAGGTTTCCATAATGCTTTCAAAATTATCACCCATTTTTGCTATGAATTCATTAATTTGATACAAAATAAGTGTATCCTTCTTCCATGCCATAGTGCCTTTGGAAGTGAAAAACTTTTGTACATAAAAGAATAGATAGGTCAAAAGAGATCCAAACTTACATGGATTGTTCTTTGATGACTAAATTCTTTCCATGTTCTTGCTCAGTTGATTGAGTTGTAGCTCGATAAGGTCAAAAGATAAGTTATTCTTCACAACTTTGTATGCTAGGTCAATAGCTTCACACAGAATGTTCTTCAATCTTCTCAAGCTATAGATCTTATGGGCAATAACATGAATGTTGAATTTGATCTCCATGTATATGACTATATTTATCATCATGCCTCTTCCATCCCACTTGGAAAGAGTCCTCTTCATCAGTTTGACGCAACCAAGTGTTTTGGTGGTTTTCACTTTGTACGACATTGGCAACACTTTGATTCTATGAATCATCTTCTTGGTGATATGAATAGATTCATCCAACCAAAAATGCATCTCATGAACTTAGCTGAGGATTAACCTAATCCATTTCCCTTGTAAATATATTACCATATGTAGGATATGTGTTAAATCTTTCATCTCCAAATGTTTGTATTCAGGTTTCACACTCTCATCCACACACAATTCATTGTATGCCTAGTTCATTTCTAGGGTTCCTAGATCTTGAATAGAATAGTAATAATATTACTGAATATCATGAATTAAAAGTACCTAGGGAGGAATCTAGGATTACACTCCAATTGGATCAAGTTCTTCAACAATCACAAGACTCAGATTGAATGTCGAGGCTTTACAATCAACTCCTTAAACTAACATCTTCGAACCTTTCTTAACTTTGTTTCTAGAAGATGCCATACTTCTTGGTAAAACTTCAAATGTTGGAAAGAACTTTGATGAAATTTCTCTGAATCACTTGGGGACTCCAAAATGCTCTTCACTCTATTTTCTCTTAAAATCACATGAAGCAATAACCTTCAATTTTTTTATTTTAATAAAATTTATTCTGCAAGTTGCCATTAATGTGTCATACACTAGTTGGCTTAGTGACAGGTTGTCCAACTCGACTAAGTCTTCAATGCTTAGAAAATACCTTCAACTTGGTAATGTCGTTAAGCTTGAAAGGAACTTCAAACTCGATAGAGTCTTCAACTTGGTAGAGTCTTCAACTCAACATGAACTTCGATCTTTCCATCTACATCCAAGCTTGGTTAGCTCTTACAAACCGACCTTGCTTAGTAAGGTCTAAGACATCCTTCATCTGTCATTCCAACTCAGTGATCTTTGTACATCTAGAATGTTGATATGGATCTTTTGCTTGCTAATTGGAACTAATATGAGAGACCTCCTTCTGAATCATAGTTCTAGTAATCTCCATAAATAACTAGGTTGAAATGGTTGAGTCAACCAACTCATTGACTTAGGTGTCAACACTTTCATTGCTCTAATTTGCATCCTTAGGATATTTTCTTACCCATTTCTACCTCATATGACTTCTGATATTGTCAACCTTTTCTTTCTTTTCATCTTCAAATCTTCCTCAGTTCATATAGTTCTTGGCAAGATGTCCAAGTTTTGTTCATACAAAACATCTCTTTGTAGTGTCTCTCTTCCTTGTGTGATGTTTTATGCAATTTTCTCCAATGTGCCCATACTCACCAAAATAGTGACATATGTACCATGTGTTGTAATCCCAACCAAATATAGCTTTGACAATTTGTTCTGTTGGGTTCTATTTCTTGGTCTTACATTTTGAAGATGTGTTCCCTTGTTTGTTGTAATTGAAATACTTTCCTTCAACCTTAGATTTCTCTGTGCATTCACTTACTCTATGTCCTAATTTGTTACAATTCTAACACTTTCCACTAAAGTTGGATTTTCCATTTCTCCAACACCTATTTGATGTATGTCTTATTTTTCCACAATGATTAATGTAGGCTTCTTATTCTTTTGAGCTCCTTGATGGGATGATTCACCTTCTTCTATGTAACCTAATCCAGCTTTTCCTTTGTGTCTAAATTGAGTTTACTTATTCAACTAATTCATGATTTCATGATATTTCATAATCCTCTCATTGGTTTTCTTCTTTTTGTTGAGATCATTCTACAATCTTTCATTCTTTGTCCTCAAGTTGATAAGCTCTTGATTTGCATCATTGATTTGATCAATCAGATCTATTTGTTAAAGAGATAGTTGATTAATTGCATTTTCCTTTTCTTCTATTTCTTCTTTGGATTTGTCTTTTTGTTCCATGACTTCACACATTCTAGCTTATTGAATTTCTTGTTCTCTTTTTAACTTTCTAACTTCTTCATGAAGTGTAAGATTCTTTTTAAGTAGATTTGTGATTTTTTGCATCAACTTCATATGAACTTCTTTCTTGGAAAATGTCTTCAATGTAGAGATTGTTATTCATCTGAGTTGCAAGATCTTTTCTTCTTTTCAAAGATTAAGAGAGCCACTCTTTTATTTTCTTGAATTGTTCCATGGCCAATTGTAGATCTAAATATAGACTTCCATTATCTGTGATCTTTTTTCAAGCTACTAAAATTTTGATGTGAGAACCAATGCTCTAATACCAATTGTTGGAAATGTAGTTTATATTGGGTGGGGGGAAGGGGGGGGTGGGGGGCGGGCTGATTTAGGAACCAATAAAACTTATACTTTAATTCTCCAATTAAATATTCACTATATAATCTGATCTAATTGCATGCATGAAATACTGAAAGTAGTAAAACATTCATAACACTTGATACAATATTTTTTAATCCATAAACCTTCCAAATAGAAAGTAAAACTAGGGTGTGGATGATACACACAAACTTTATTACTGTAATATAAAGTTATCTTGTTAAAGCTTACAATTGATCACTTTTAATGATCTACCTTATTAAGAGTGATAACGATTTTAGTTCCACCTTGTGAAAGGATTTACAACATACAATGAAGTATGCACTATGTTAGGAGATTTGAAAAAGACTATTAAGTCCACCTAGTTAGAGGATTTGGTTGATGCACCTATTAGGATAAATAGTGGTCGATCTCTGATCTGCAACTCAATTTGTTAAATGAGATTCCTTTGAAATACAATAATCCCCTGACTATGATATATAATACTCTAATTTTCCTTATACTTCTTGTAACCTTCTTAATTTGCACTCATCTAATTCTTGATTGAACTTCTATGTTATTTCTCATTGGATATGAAAAGATATATTACATATATATGTCAATCCAATAAATTACCTTCTGGAGTCAGCTAAAATACCAAATTCAAACAATATTCACAAAGTTATCTCACTATTGTAACTCATGTTATGAAGACCACTTGGATGATGTTCTAACACTCAGCAACACTTGTCAACACTCAGAAAAATTTGGCACTCAATTGACATAGATTCTTGATCCATACTCATTTGGAGTAATAAGAACTTAGTCAGCACTAGATGACTTAGTGATACCAACTTGGTAGACATTACAAAGCTTATTTAACACCACATTCTATCTTGGATTCTTGGTAGACATTATGAAGCTCAACATGAACTAAAATAATATTGATTGGTTCAATAGCAATTGAAACACTTGGTTTGCACTGATAGTAGTATGATAAGCTTGGTAGCAACTGTAGAGCTTGGTAGCAATGTAACCAACTAAGTGTTAAGTCACTAATAGACAAATAATTTGACCATCAAGTTGACACCTTGATTTGGTTCATATATTGTGCATTAGTCTCACCTTTTTTCATTCTCATGTTGCACACTTACCTCTGAGACTTTTACCTTTAGCTATTCTTACATTGTCATCTCCTCCATAGGCAACCTTCATTTTATTCCACATTTTCTTAGCATTGGCATAGTTCTTAGCATCATCATAGCAGATGCAGTATCAATCATTATACTATTATGATTCCTCTTTTCATTCATTTGATCCATAGTTGAGGGACCAGTGTGTGACATTATCTCCAATACCTGAGAGATGTAGCTTAATTTCATATTTCTATGAGGAAAATTTCTTTGTGTTTATCTTTGGTGGCTCTCTCTTATATATATCTTGATCTTTATCCCAAGTAACTTTAAACTTCTTTCTTCAAGCACTATGCTCTAATACCAAATTGTTAGATAACTAAGAGAGGGGGGTGAATTAGTTATGTCCAATTATCTCACAATCCCTTCAAACTTTTCATCACCATCAAAGCAACATAAGCATTAAAAACATTAACCTTAAAGCATTTAATCACTCAGTAGACATATCTAACTTAATACTTAACTCATACATCAACTTCTTTCCAAACTGTCATCAAATTGTTCCTTGCATTACCGACCGTCGATAAATTTATAGCAATTACGTAGAGATAACTTAGTTATTACCAAGCTATAGTAAAGTGTGAAAGCATGTAAATCAACTTGCAACACAAATAAGTTTCATACAATTTTGACACCAATAGTTAACATGGAAACCCTATTAAGGAAAAAACCACCTGAGACTAGCAACCCAAAATTTTCACTCTTCTGAAGTGATCTTTGTTAGGAGATTACCCTGTTAAAGGTTGTATACACTTTTTTAAAGTGATCTTTTTAGAGGATGTCACCAAAAGATCATCTAGACCTTACCACTCCCTATCTAGGACTAAAAAGGGTGGCCTAATTTAAAGGACTCACAAACACCACTAATCAATGTTACCATATAGGATTTAATAGACTTGTTAGGCCTACTCAATGCTTTTAAGATTTTATGCTATAATGGTTAAATAGTAATAGTATAAAGTGATCAGCTAAGAATACAAACTACCTTTGGATGTTTGGATCTCTATTCTTTCTCTTTCTCTATTTTTTACTCACTTGGTTGATTCTTTCTTCCACAAACTCCTTATGCTTCTTGTCTTTTCTCTATATTGCTAGGTTCAGTTGGCTCAACACTTCTTTCATCTATCACTTTCTTCAACATTTCACACTCACTGCAACTTCAAAACTTCAACATAATTGCCTTCTAGCCAACAACATGGGGTCAGCTCTAGAACCTTTTGAAATCAACTCAACAACCTAAACTATCACATTCTCTCAAATAGATTTCTCAATGCTTCTAGACCATTCCATCTTTTATTACTCAGATAATATTTTAATGGTAAATCTTCATCATTTGGCAATCTTGTCTCATCTGTTGATTATCATTTGGTGAATAGAGAATGTAATATTGGTCAATTGTGTTGCCAGATATTTATAAGATTTCGGTCCAACACGCATGCTAGTCACCCATTAGTTTTCACATGATTGGTCAAAAATCTCTGTCCAATCATCATTGCAATATACTTTTTGGATACAATTATTTTATAATTTTTTTCATCGTTTTACTTCTTGTTTTCTTATTAGACAACATTCTTTTTCCATTGTTATAACCAATTAATTTTCCCTTGGGTTGGGTGTCGCCTACCATTTTCCTAATGTGTGTTGACCATCACCCTCATTTTGCCAACTATTTTCTATTTTGGGCTTACATAGTAAGGTATGCTTCACCTACATTTGACATTCTTATTTAATTTACCAACCTAGATTAGTAGTATATATACATTCATAAGATACTATTATTATACACAATTCTTTCTTTTCTTGTCTGGAGACTAGCATTTCTAATTGTTGTCAAAGTTTTAGGGTGCAGAGTGCAATTCCCATTGACTCGTGGACATGGTTTTCATAAAAGGTAAGTGATTTTTAATTTATTTTTTATGTGGTACTAGTACTAGTTATTTTTTACTATCCACTAGACATCTCACATGCTCAGATCGGTTTGCAAATTTTATTGGGTAGTTCCATAGGCTGTAGTACCGTAGTACCCTTTTTATGTGAATGAACCATGTTATTGTCATTATATGTAGTCTAAGTAGTCTACTATCACTGTCTTTGACTTGTCACTCTTTTGATTCTTTTGTTCAACAAGTTTATTTTATTTTTGTAGCCTTTATCAATTTGTAATGTCAAACAAGAGGGGTAATAAGGGTTCCCATAGGATCCCTGAAAGCCAAGAGAGGCCACCAAAACACAGAACCCTATTTGCATATTTTGGTGGTGGAAATTTCAGAAACCTACAAGATTCACAACTTACATCTCCAGTGCATATTCAAAAAGGAGATTAATCACAAGTTGGAGACCCTTTTGAAGAAGTTCAAGTTGGTGAACCTACTATCTCAGTCGAAGACAAACTTGAACATGATTTGGAGGAACTTCCCCTAAGTAGGGAGTTACAAAATAATATTATAGACTTGGAGTTGGGTGAAAAAACCACAAGTGATTCCATAAATGATGTTCATGCACAGAAGGAGAAAAGAAAATTGGAATAAAAAAAGATCAATCTTGTTGGGAACTATCCAAAGGAATTTTCAATTAGAATGGGTGGAAAAGTTCAAATTCACTAAACTAGTCCCCAATCCAATTGATGGTGAGCCTCCTGTAGAATAAAGATGTAATATTTTTACAAATATAACAAAGAAGGAGAAGAGGTTGCAGCTTAAACTTGATACCATAGAAAAGAATGTCAATAAAGTTTACAAAAGGAAAAATATAGATGGAGTTGAGAAATTTGTGCTAACTTGGAAAATGAAGGACAACTATATGCATATCAGGAATGTTGAATTATACAAGTTACACAAGCAATTATGGGAGAAGCATTCTGTAGTAAAAGGTTCTATTGAAGATTTCCTTGGGAAAGCAATGGAAGTGGAAAATATGGGAAAAATTATTCGGTTAAGTGTGGTCTTTTATATTTTGAGTAGAGGGCATTCTATGACGGACTATCCTTTAGTTACTAGTTTATTGCACTTTTTGAATTTTGAAACTATTTGAATAGTCATTGGTCAGTAAATAGTTGGTGGGAATGGGCTAGTTGTCTTATAGAGGTTGAAAAAGAAGATATGAAGGCAAAAATAAAATAGTCAAATTTCATTGCATTTTCTTTAGAAGAAGTTACAACAATTGATAATACTTCCTAGGTGTGCATGCATGTTTATACTATAAATGATATTTTTAGTCAACCCTTTCTACTATCTATTGCTAAATTGAATTGTAGTGTGACAGCCAAAATATTATATGATTTATTAAAGAGTACTCTAATTGATTGTGGAGATATGGATAACATGGAGATTGCCAAAAATTTGGTGTGTGTTGGAGAGGATGGAGCTTCAGTTATGCAAGCTCATAAAGGTGGTCTTTACAAAAATATGTAGAATGATTTGGTATTATACACTATTCACATTCACTGCATGGCTCATCGAATGAATCTAGCTTTTGGAATTGTCAGCAATTTTGGTTGTGTTCATAAAGTAGAATCTTTAATCAAAGAGATTTACCAATATTTTATCAAAGTCCAAAATGAGTTTAGAAAGTTTAACACTTTGCTCAAGGACTTACTAATGGGAGGAAGATTATTAAAGACAATGATACCAAATAGATCTCTTTGGATGGACTAGCGCATCAAGTATTCTCTGAATATCTTTCATTGCTTGGAATAATCCACTCTATGTAAAATATATTCCCCCAACTATATTCGAGTCTAACTAATGTTAAGATACTCTTAACTTTAGCAACTATTCTCCCTATGCTACAGAACATGAGAAATATTATGAAAAAGGTTCAAAAAAGAGCTAAGTACATTGCAGAATATAATAAGCTGCATAAAATGACATGTAATAGCCTGGATACTTTGTATCAATTACAAGCATTATATCAATCAAAGTCTGCAAAGTGGATAGAAATCACAAATTTGAACAATCCTGGGAACTTTTTGCATATTAGCACAAATGATGAGGTATGTGCCAAGGTATGTAGAGTTGACATACCAATGCAGTACTATGCTCATGTTAACCTTGATTCTAACCCCAATGAATCGAGAAGTAAAGTAGAATCAGAACAAAAAATGTACTTTCATGTGTTAAAAGTGAAGACTTCAAGAAGATTGTTGACTTTGTGCTTGACTCTATTAAGCGAGTTTTCTGCAATCTTTTTTCACAAATTATACACAGATTCCCTCCAGAGGAACTGGTCAAAGAAATTTCTATTATTTTTCCTCAATATTGGTCTCTAAACTATTCAAGTGATTTTTGAAGAAGGATGACGACATTGATTAAGAAATTGCAAAAATAAAGTAATCAATGGAGTAACTATAAATGGAATTTTAGATGAATCTTGACTTAGAGAACAATCATATTCTTTTGCAAACATAATGAGGGAACAATATGATCTTATGGAGAATCCAAATGAAGAGGCAAGGATAGCAAAGCTTTGGAAAAATCTTGGTTAGAGCAATTAGTTGAGAGAGTCAATACCAGAATATTTCAAGCTTGTTGATTTATGTTTATCAGTGATATTGGGTTCAATGGAGGATGAGAGAGTTTTCAATACTTTGGGCTTCTTGAAGTCAAAGGTTAGAAACAAATTAGACAAAAATTTGGATAATTGTTTGAGGCTCTATAGTTCTAGGTATGAGGTAGATAGTTTCCTTTATGATAGGGCTATTAGCGTTTGGAGAAAAAAATGTCAAAGAAGAGGGATCGCCAAAATTTCAAACCCAAGTGGAAATGGTAGTGGTGGTGGTAGTGGTGGTGGCAACAGTAGTGGGAGTGGTAGTGGAAGTGGTTCATGTCCTGATATTGGAGGCCATGATGATGAAGTTGACTTTGGCATGCATATTGATAGTGAATCTAAAGAAAACACAATGAACAATCAAATTTTATATGCAATAAATGAGGAGTATTATGATGATAGTAATGTTGAGGAAGTCTAGCTAGAGTGGCAACTATAGCAGCTTCTCAACTTCAAGTTCTAACTTTTGTATGAATCAAGTAGTAAGCTAGTAGCTCTAGTCTTACCAATGTCTAAGACTCTATCTACTAATTAATTATGTTTGTAGAAGTTAATTTATACCCTTCATTCACTATCCTATTATAGATGTTTAAATTTTTTTTTAAACATGTTGATGTTACATCTTGAGATTTTCATTGAAACTAGTTTTTACTTTTAGAGACTATACATGTTGAGATTTTCATTGATTCTAGTTTTTATACATGTTGAGATTTTCATTGATTATATTTTTGAAACATGTTGAGATTCTCATTGATTCTAGTTTTTATACATGTTGAACTTGAGATTTTCATTCATTCCATTTTTTAGATATTTTTAGATTTCATTGATTCTAGTTTTTTTAAGAAATTGTAATATAATTCATTTTACAAAATAATCTTTCTTTAAAAAAAATTGTATTATAATTTATAAATCAATGTGTAACATAATTCATTTAACAATTACACAAATATAGAGCCTAGAGAAGTGGAATATTAAAACCTTTGCAAATGAGTCAATGTCAAATGACCTTGAATTCCTTTACACAAATACAAGGGAGAAACAATGGTTATTAGCTATAGGTTAGATGTTTGTAATTGTATATATATCAGATTAGTGCTACATTATGTGTGTACAATCACATTGCCAATTGTACAATTTTTTCAAGTAGGAGTAGGTAAAAAATTTCCATTTTCTCTGTGTAGTACTAGTAGGCCTATTTGTCTTGCTATCCTAAATCCTGATATGTTGTCTCTTGATTTTTATAAAAATTAACATTAAACAAAGTTGAAATTAAATCAAAAATTTAAAGATCAACAAGTAAAAAAATGATTATACTACATCACTCACTAAGTTGTTACTTCTTAGTGCTATGACTAACACTAACAAATTGAGTAGATGACCCAACTCCAATGATGTTTCTTAGGGCACTCCATTATACATCATTTGGAAGCTCTATTTTTTTATGTTGTACATACATAGGTTTAACCTCATCAACAATGAATAATTTGAAGAGATATTTTATATGAATCAAGGAATTTAGCTATAACCGCATTCATTATTGACAATGGTTTGATGTAACTTGCAATTCTTTCTGGAGTGGTTTCCTTGGGCAAGTTGCATAAATTAGAGTTCATGATGTTGTGCAATTGTTTCATGTAATCTTCTTTTCCAATGAATTTTCCATCTGCGTCAACTGGATTTAGTAATCCAACATTTAGCAAGTGAAGTATGTTATGATTCATCTTCATCAAGTCTCTGGAAGCAGATTTCAAAGCTTCATCTATTTCCATTAATTTTTCACAATTTTAACAAATAGCTAAGGTCATTACAGAGGCATCGTAGTGGTTGTTTATTCCTTGGTTTGCCAATTCCTTGTCACTAAATCTTTGTACTTTATTCAAAATTTACTTTGTTGTATTTTCTAAGGAAGTGTTGAAGATACTTCTTTTATCCCCAACATTTTTTTAACATTTTCAAAGACATCTCATATATTGCTATTTAAATCAAGCCATTCAAACAAGCTATCACTATTCTGCAATAGTTTCTCCCAATTTTCTTGTTTGATAAGCTTAATCTTGTTTATTATAGTATCCTTTACATGATGGTCTTCAAAAGATGTAGTTATATTTTGTGCAATTGTATTCTCCATCTTTTTCTTCATTTCAAACATCTCTATTTCACTCTTTTTATATATTTCATCTACTTTATCTTGCCAATTAGTTGTTCTCTTCCTCTCATCCTCCAATTCCTTCTTCAAATCTTGGATTGTCTTTGCAGTAGTTACCTCTTTTTTCTTCTCATCCTTGAGTTCCTTTTTCAAATCACGGATTGTCTTCACAATAGACTCCTCCTTTTTCTTTGCACTGTCCAATTCCTTCTTCAAACATTGGAGTGTGTTTGCAGTATGAGTAGACTCCTCTTTCTTCACATTCTCCAATTCCTTCTTCAAATCAAGGATTTTCTTTGCAATTGACTCCTCTTTTTTCTTTGTATTCTCCAATTCCTTCTTTATATGGTGGATTGTGTTACTGTTTGTAGTTGCACTTGACACTGTTGTCTTTGCATTCTCCAATTCCTTCTTCAAATAAAGGATTTTCATTGTAGTTGACTCCTCTTTTTTCTTCATATTCTCCAATTGTTTCTTCAAATGGTGGATTGCATTTGCACTAGACTCCTCTTTTTTCTTCTCATTCCCCAATTCCTTCTACAAATTATGAATTATCCTTGCATTAGACTCCTCATTTTTCTTTTCATTCTCTAATGCCATATTCAAATTATGGATTATATTTTTAGTAGAGGATTACTTTTTCCTTTCATTCTCCAATTCAAAAATTATTATTTTCTTTGACAACAGAGTCCAAGTTAATTTTCAATTTTATTGTTTACCTATGTACTACTCTCTAAAGAGTTGAACGATAGTGTGGTAGAGGCTTTTTTCATTCTAAAATAATTTTTTGCACTTATCCAATTCTTTAGTCATATTCTTCAGTTGTTCATTCATTTTTTCTTGCTTAAGAATTGCCTTTGTAGAAGAAGAATTCTTTACCTTGTTTTGCAATTTTTTTGAACCTATTATCTACTGCTTTCTCCTTGGCCTTCACATTAACAAGGTCTACATGTAACTTTTCTATTTTCTTTGCAAGCCTTTTGTTTTCCCTCTCCACTTTTAGAAGTATAGAGTATAACATTTTTTTTTCTCTCTTTTGATATATTAATTTTGTCAATATTTTTCACTTTTGAGAAATCTATTTGAAGACTGGTAACTTGTACATTGTTACGATTTATTAGATTTTCTAGCGGATTATTATCTCTAGCTAGGGGCATAATAGCCATGAAGTTCATCATTTTGATGTTTAGATCATATGTTGGAAATATACTATTACTAGATCCCTGATACTTAGCAACTGCATCACTTTTCAAAGTCTTCATAAACTGCCTATTTCTTTTGCTTATCTGATGAAACTTTGTTGCAAGTCATTAAATTAAAATTTGGGTTTGCTAACACAATTGAGTGTTTGAAAGGTGAATTATCAGTTGTATTGTTGTATAATCCTCCAACTCTAGTTACACTTACTCCACCTACAATTATATTTTGAGGATTGCCAACATACTGAAGATGACCTATCCAAATCCTAGTGTTTTAGGACTATTTTCAGGGTTTTTTCCAAAAGATAATGGTGCATACATTGGTGAAGAAACTATTGACATTATTTTTATTGTAATTTTTATAACTTTTTTCTTTTTTGCACAAGGTTCACCTGTACAAGTGTCAGTGCTAGTGCTAGTGGGATCATCTACAACTAGATTTGAAGATTTAACAAATTTTGTCTTGGGATGACATTTAGAAGCATAAGTATAATTTTGTTGTCCCTTTTTAGATGAATCATATTCAATCTCATTGGAGAGTCCAATGACTAATTTACTTCCACTTTTGGGTGGGTCTGGTACTACAATTGGATTCCAAATCCCTTCACCACTTATACCAATGGTCCTTATACCTACATAACCCATGTTTTGTATCATACTTGCCCCTTATACTATATGTTTTTTTAATATAATCACTCATTTGAATTTTAACAATATGCTTGTTTGACCTGGGATCTTGAGTACCTTGAATATCTTCATCAGATTTGAGGTCTTTTGTCTTTGACTATCACTATCACTGTGAGTGCTAAATTGATATACTACAAATGGATGCTCTTTATTCCAATAATCGCTAAAAATTTCATCCTACTCAATTTCCTCCAAACCTACTAAGGTCTTGGTTCACCCAAATTTTGCCTCATTTTCCAAAAATTGGTCATCTTGGTTTGACACCATAATTCATATTTGCATGCCTCTTTAATTGCTTTCAACATAGAACTCTTAAAAGGTTAAGATGCTTTTCTTGTAGAAATTTGAGTATGTTAGAGGTTTTGATTTGTATGATTCTGATATGTGCAATGTCATAATTTGCGATGACAATCCTTGCATTGAAATATTATTCTTTATTGCATGTTTCTCCATCTCTTTCTTAACTGCATCCCACGAATCCATAATTTTAAACTTTTCTATCAATGGCATCTCCTGATGCTGATATTTTCTTGTAGAGTTCCCATTGGTAAAAAGTCTTGTTATTATTATGTTTAGTGGATCATTATTCCAAAGACTAAAAAAATTAAAGCTAAAAAAAATACCAATTCATTTGCCACTTTGAAAGCCTTTCTCTCAAATGTGAGGCCTCCAATTATGAAAGGCAAGGAAGGAAATATCATTTTCTTTTGTTGTCCATTGAAAAGTTCATCTGCACTCTCCATCTATCATACATATTCCAATGCAAAAACCATTTATGTAACATGAATTAGAAGTTTACACCATTCAACTGTTGAACCATAAAACCTCAATACAATGTAGTCTTCCATGAAGAACTAGTCAGCCATTTGAATTTGACTTCCCAGTTGAATGCAATATTTACAAGACATGGGAAATCTAGGTATCCAAGTGCCTATGATTTTTTGGTAAATAGGTTCTAAAAAGAAGTCTACAAAATGGTTGTAGTTATTATTGTTACCAGACATCCTCATCTTATGTGTCCACTCATATATTGGACTTGGAGTCTCTGATTTCTTTTGGGTTTTCTCATCAAACTTATAGACCTCAATATCAAGCTTATTGTTCTTAGTCTCAAATATTGGGTGATTCTTTGCTAAAAGAAGGTATTACAACTAAATCGTGAACCTAAATGTATTCATCTTACCTATAGTTGTACTTTGTTTAATCATTAGTAAATGTTCTTGCATAGATTCAACAATGTGTTAGACATAATTATATCTTACTTCCACCTTCTCAACTGACTGACCTCAATAGTGGATATTATAAATAATTTCAAGAATACTGACCCCCACTTCCTTGTTACTGTCCAATCCCAGACAAAATGATAACAAATAAATGGTATTTTGAACCCATGGCACAAAAATATCATACTGATAAGGAGTCTTATGGTCTATGTCCAGTGTAGTAGTAATACTACTATGATTAGTAAATGACTCTGAGTTTATTAAACCCTTAATATATAAATCTTGAAAAACTCTATCTAGTTTTTCATAAGCCTGTGTTAGTTTATCCAACTAATGTACTTGTTAAAGCTTTCTAGTTTAAACTCTAGCCCTAGGTCTAACAGAGTAAAAAATTCACTCTCGGTTATGGATAAAATTTCCTCTTGAGTGTTTTGTTTTACAATTGCCTTTCTATTTTCATCATAATTTTGAGCGCAAAAAATTGCAATTTCAAGGCAAGGGAATACTTCGAGTATGGTGAGGTTTGCTAATCGACTAACCAAAGCAACTAGTTTATTTGTATGTGTGCCAATACTTTTGATATATTTGAAATAATTTCTCCCCTTTTGTAGATCTTTCCACTTATTAAACAATGAATGTCTAATTCCTGTGATTCCCAAATATCCATGGATAATACGATCAAAAATATCATGACATTCATCGATGAAACCTGGGGTTTGTAGAACTTTCCTGAGCTCTATAATGTCTTTCTTTTCCTTTTTGCTTCCACTCATATTGGAGGTTTTTGACTTTGTTTTGCCTAGTCCTACTACTAGTTATTACACAAAATTCTTCTTTAAGCCCTATTCTAAAAAATTGTAAAGTGTAAACCTATGATAGTAAGATTTCTATTACTGTAATTGCACTGCAAAAATAAAAAATAAATTAAATACCCAAAATCAAGATTCAATATTCTATAATACTGGTCCTAGCAGATACTCAGATAATTGGTGGTGTCTTGTGATACTCGAGTTTCACACTTTCAGTCTTCAAAATAGAAAATAGAATTTAGTCAGAGTCTTTGAAAAGTTGAAATTTGAAAATCCTATAGTATCAGAATCTCAAGAACTCTAAATTTCATATTCTATAAAAATCAAAGTGAAAGGTTAATAGTCAAATGTTAAAACACAAGTAATTAATGGTTTAAAGTATTGTCCTATTTATAATGTACACGTAGTTGTTGTCAATAATGTACATAATTATAATAGTAATAAGTAATAATTAATTATATTATACATTTGGATTTTGAAATTTGTACATTTTAAATAAATTTAATAATAAAAATTGATTGTCAAACTTAATAATCAATAGCCCCCTGTGGCCCTGCTCAATATGATTTTTTGGTTGATCTGTGGAATGTTATCGTTGTTGTCAAGAGTCGTCTAAAATTGTGACACTTTTCATGGACACATGTCATGATTCCAAATGTTTCTTGACAACACTGATGGCATTCCCAAAATTTACCCGAAATTCATCTTGGGTTGTTGATCTTTCTTTTACTTAATAGTAGAGATTAACTAATAAACAAGACCAAACATAATAATTGAATTATGATACTTAATCAAGTATTGCAATGACTGGACATGTTTCACAATTTCGGATGAATCTAGGCACATGGGAAAACCTTCTCCAAATCAATCTAAAATTCATCTCAGGTTGTCGATCTTTCTTTTAATCAATGGTCAAGATTCAAACATAACTATAAGAGAGAATCTTGGACTACATGTGTCCCAATTTTGGGTAGAAATAGAATTTAACTTAGATCTTTCAAGATTTGACCCGAAATAGAGTTGTGGTCATTGATCTATCATTCATTGAATTGTCCAGATCAATTCATGAATTGTTAAACCTTTTACATAACAAATATTAATAATTTATCTTATTGTTGCACAATATAAATAAAAATTTAAATCACAAAGTGCAGTAACCAGTTGCAGTATTGCACACATTTTAACTAAATGATTTAGTTAAAACTTAAAACATACAAATTATTTGGATTTGTTGACAATTTCCAAAATCCCTGATTTGGATTAGAATAAATTTAAACATGTAAAATTAATGAAACTTCAAATTTTTGAAAATAAAAAATTATAATTTGTAAATTTTAATCAATTATCATTCATCGATCAATAATTGCTTGATAATGATAACATAGTTTGATAATCATAGAATTTTTAATTAATTAAATTTAATTTAGATTATAATCAATATTTCCTAAATTGCTTTAGCTTGATAATGATAACTTAATTTTAAATTTAAATAACCGTGGCATTTTTTTAATTCAAAATATGATAAAAATTTAAAATATCTATAATGATCGTGATATTTAAATAAATTTAGATTTGAAAATGGGAAGTAATGAATTAATAAATTAATATTCAATATTTTATATGAACATTTATATATAATTTATAATTTGAACTTTTTATTTTCAAATCAAATTTCAAATATTATTTATATAATCTAAATTGCATGATCGGGATTCATGATTCATGATTCATGATTCATGATTCATGATGATACATGTATCATAAGTTTAACTTTAACATACTATTTTTTTAAAATTTAATAATTTTAAATAAATTAATAATAGTTCAAACTATTATAACTATTAACTTGCATGGCCCCGGCCCCTACATTCATATATGATCAAAATTTATAGATTTTGAAATATAAAGGACATACATTTACATATTACAAATTTTCATTAGATAATTTTCAATTGAATATTTTTTTACTATAAATGATTAATCAAATATGAAACCATAAAGAGATTATTGAAACACTTTTTTGTTTCTAACTTTGTAACAGTTCATTTCTTATAACAAAGTCACAGACTAACATTTGAATAGTGCATTGAGAAGCCAAAAATAGAATCGCAAACTAACAAGAACAATGATTTGAGAAGCCAAAAACTATTTCTTTTATTTATTATATTTGAGATTGTATATTGTACAAATTCATAGCATAGATATTCAAAATAGCTGATTAAATCAGCCTAATTTTACTATTTTGTAATTTACATTCAAGGGCAAGGCCCAATCTAAAGTAACTACTTATCATTTTTATCAAAAACATTTATCTTAAAAACTTTTTTTTTTCCAAAGGGCAAGGATTGAGGAAACAGGAAATAGGGAATAGTGAACTAGGGAATAGGGAGCACCAAGAAACTGAGGGCTTGAAGCCTTCAATCATAAAGATCTTCAAGCCCCTCCATCAGGAATCTCTTGGAGATGATAATTTCATTGAACTTATGCATCCATGTGAAGTCAGTGTCACTGACATTGTCCAACAACAACCACTTTTGCAAAAATCCCTCTCAAGTTGTGCCCACTTCTAATGGAAATTCAATTGGCATTCATTCATGTCAAGTAGGAAGGGATGCTTCTGTATAATGCTCCCCATGCCTTGGTCTCAACACTTGTCTACTACATTTGCAAAAGAGATGCCAATGCCCAACCCTATTACCTGCTCTGCCAATACAAAAATTTTGGCATTGTCTTCTAAAAATGTTTCCTTAAAAATGTTACACAGAAGCATCAAAATGTCTACTTGATTGCCTCCAAGGTCGAGAAGATACATGAGAAAGCTTGAGGTAATATCTTTGAACACCTAGTATCTCTTCTCATTTCTTAAGAATTCATGGCCAAGGGCCATGAACAAAGCATAGCAGATAAAAGGACATGTGGCATCTTGATGGAGGAGCATCTTGAGCTTGCTTGCAATCATGCATAGTTGGAGGTATTTTGGCTAAGAGTTGTGGACTCAATCACCAAATAGTGGTGTGTGATCACTAAACTATGTAGTTGTGGCTAAGGAGCTTGGTCATTGAAGGAGGATCGATCATAATTGGAGCTCAGCACTCTCTATGGTTCTCAACTTGTATTGGTTTTCTTAACATATGTTGGTTTCTTAGCAAATATCAAGGGAGCTCAGCATCTACTGGGATCTCGACAATGCTTGGGAGTTTGTTGATGCTTGCCTTGGTCTTTTCGATGCTTGGCTTGGTCTTGGCTCCTATAGGTTTTGAGTTTTCTGTGAGCAAACTTTTGGTATTTGTTTCATGTTGTAGCTAACTTTGGGGTATTTAATTTCTGTTGTAGCCAACTTTTGGCTCAATAGATATTTAATGTAAGGATTTTAATTTAATTTGTAATGAACTAGGCTAGTCTATGTCTTAGTTGAGTATAAGTAGAGGGTTTTATGGAGTCTTTAGGTATGAAGGGATCCATCTTGGAGAAGAAGATGAAAACTTTGAAGGGCTAGTAGTTGTGGCTTGAGAACCAGAGGATTGCTTGTTAGACCTTAGGGTACAAGTTTGGATTATTTTTGGTGTTCTTATCCAGTTGTGGATCTGGACTAGCTGATATTGGGATTGTAAGTTGGATCTTGTGAGCTCTTGTAAAGTTTTTATTATAATTGTATTTGTATTTGGCCTTAACCTGGAAGGCCTTACAACTAAGCATATTACATGTAAATAGTTATATCTATGAATAAAATATTGTGACTTGGTATCAAATCTTGCATTGTTGTTGCATTATTATTGTATTTTACATTGTGTGGTTATTTGTTGAGGGTTGGGCATCTCCTTTGGGGATTCTCCTTCCTTGTATTGCATTAGGTGGTATTAGAGAAAAGGTGTTCCTGAGTCTTTAGATAGATCGTTGAAGCTAAGGTAGTTTGTACTAAGACTTGAAGTGAAGGTTAATCTAGTGTAGTTGATTGATCTTTTGGATTTGTGGATCTATTGCTTAGGGTTTGCAAAAAAATTGGAAGATACCTCCAAGAAGATTAGGCCCTAACATGATCTTAGTAATTTTTTGGAAGAAAATATCTCATAGAAGATTAGAGAAAAATTTAGATATGAGATTGCACTGATGAAGAGTGACATGATTGCTAAAATTGTGAGTTCTTTAAGTGGTATACCTAGGCATGTGGGTACTAAATATAGTTATGAGGAAGTTGCTAAATAATTTGAAGTTATTGGATCTAGTAGTGAAGACAAAATTAATCATGTGGAGAGACCTATTGCAACTAGGGTTGATCAGTTTGCTAGACCTAGATCTTAGTTGAAGTTGAAGCATAAGATGGAGTTTTCTAATTTCTCAAGTACTTTGACTCCTAAAGACCTGATTGATTGGATTGGTGAATTGGAAGACTACTTTGAGCTTGAGGATATTGAGAATCCACTCAGAGTGAGGTTGACACAAACTAAGTTCAAAGGATGTGTTTCTCTTTGGTGGAAAGAACTACAAAGAAATAGAGAGGAAGAAGATGAAATCAAGATCACTAGATGGAGATTGATGGTGACTAAGTTGAAGGCTAAGTTCATTCCTATTGATTGTGAACTTGAGTTGTTTAAGAGATTGCATAAACTAAAATAGATGGATATGTCTATGAAAGATTATACCGAGGAGTTCTACAAGTTGACTATTCGATCTTGGCATAGAGAATTGTCAAAGGAAATGGTAGCTCAGTACATTAATGGTTTGAGATTCAATAATTAGGATGAGGTTGGTATGCTAAATATTTCTTTGGTTGAGGATGCTTGTTCTTATTCCCAAAAGGCAGAAGATAAGTTGAGGAGGAAAAGTCAAGGTAATGCTAGAGGAAAGGAGAAGCAAGATAGCTCGAAAAAGGCTAAACCAAGTGTAGAAGATGAACGAAAATCTATTAGAAGGATAGGTGGAGGAGGGTTTAGTGGTAATGGTTTCAGATGTATTGAAGAACAACATAGATCTTTTGAATTTCCTCATGGTAGGAAAGTTCTTGTGAATAAGATTGCAGTCCTAGACAGTCATCCTGAGCAAGGAGAAAGTTTATTGGCTCGACGAGTACTACTTGGTCAAAGGACACTAGATTCTTCTCAGACGACTAATTTGTTTAGGACTTTTTGTAATTCTAGTGGTAAAGTATGCAATGTGATTGTGGATGGTGGTAGTATTGATAACCTTTTTTCCAAGGAGATGGTTTAAAGAGAGTGAGACATCCTTATCCTTATAGGATTGGCTAGCTGCAAAGTGAGCATTCTTTAAAGGTTAGGGAGAAATGCCTTGTTGATTTCTAGTTTTGGAAATATAAGGATCAAGTATTATGTAATATTGTGAACATGAATAATTGTCATGTGTTTCTTGGTAGACCTTGGCAGTATTATTGCAGTGTTGTGCATGATTGTGTCAAAAATGTGTTTACTATTGGGAAAGGTGGCAAGAAGTAGTCCTTGATTCCTTTTCAAAATGAAGAGCTCGATAGGAGGAAACTAAGTATTGGTAGCTGAGTTGAGCTAAAGGATTCTGAGAAGGTTGGAGATTAGCATGGAAAGTAGACCTGTAGCACACCTAGGATGGATGAGAAGAAGTAGAAGAACAAGGGAAAGAGTGTACAAGTTGAAGACTTGAATGATATGTATGTGAAGAACTAGTTTGGGATTTATGTGTTGAATCCTATAAGATGTTCTTCTAGCTACTAAGAACATCTTTTCAAACTTGGGTTGTCTAATGTAGGAGCATCATGGGCTTACTTGCAATCTTGCATGGTTGGAGGTATTTTGGCTAAAGAGTTATGGACTCAGTCACCAAATAGTGGTGCTCAGTCACTAAATGGTGTAGTTGTGGCCAAGGAGCTTGGTCATTGAAGGACGCTCGATCATTGTTGGAGCTCAGCACTCTCTCTTGTGCTTGGCTTGTATTGGGTTTCTTAGCATTCACTAGAATGCTTGGCATATGTTGGTTGCTCAGCAGATATTGGGAGCTCAACATGTATTGGGAGCTTGGCAGTGCTTGGGAGTTTGTTTATGCTTGGCTTGATCTTTCTAGTGCTTAGCTTGGTCTTAGTTCTTGTAGGTGTCGAGTTGTTTGTGAGCCAACTTTTGGCATTTATTTCATGTTGTAGCTAACTTTGGGATTTTTTATTTTGTTGTAGCCAACTTGTGGCTCAACATATATTTAATTTAAGGGTTTTAATTTAATTTGTAATGAACTAGGCTAACTTGCAGCTTAGTTGGGTATAAGTAAGGGGTTTTGTGGGGTCTTTAGGTATGAATTGATCTATCTTGGAGAAGAGGATGTGAACTTTGAAGGGATAGTAGCTATGGATTGAGAACCAGAGGATTGCTTTGTGGACCTAAGGGTACAAGTGTGGATTCTTTTTTGAGTTCTTATCCAATTCTAGATTTTGACTAGCTGGGATTGGGTTTGTAAGTTGGATCTTGTGGCATCTTATAGAATTGTTAGTGTAATTATTGTTGTATTTGGCCCTAACCTAGAAGGACTTATAGTGGGGCACATTGCATGTAAATAGTTATATCTATGAATAAAGTATTGTGACTTAGTATTGGATCTTGCATTGTTGTTGGATTATTGTTATGTTTCTATTGTGTGGTTATTTTTTGGACAGTTGGAAATTTCCTTAGGGGATTCTCATGCCTTGTACTGCATCAAGTCTTCCTTAAAAACCATGGCTAGGACATCCTTGAGTATCATGCCCAAAAAGGGATTTTGTAGACCCATTATGGTACATTTCAACCAAATTGGTGTATCCATGACAATTACAAGCCTGTAATTCTAAGAAACTCTATAAACTAAATTGAGAATTTGGGAAATGATATTGAAAGAGGAATTGAAGAGACTCTTGAATAATAGTTGCATTTAATTTTTCAACGTTCATGATCTTTCATATCTTTTTTTTTTCATATTCCTATTAATTTGCAAGTGTGGTAAATGTACTCGCATTAATGTGAGACTGTCAGAGTGCTTACCAAGATGGTTGTAAATGGAATGTAATAATTCTAACTATCAATACCACATTAATGATTTTAATCTTGATAAGATGTTCACTACATTCTAGTTAATATTTTCCATGCAAAATTTTCCATTTGTCTCCATTTTGGAGAATTTCATGTGGCTCTAGGTCTTTTCAAGCAACTAGTCCTAACATGCATCTTCTATTTTTATTGTTGTCACTTATGTTATTGATAATAGATAGTACACTAGTCAGTAGTTGGTACACTTGGTAACCTTGAAGCCTTAAAAGGTCACTATCAATACACTTGTAAATTCCCTTTCAAATTAAATAATTTTTCAATTTACCACTAATGATAAGCCAAGACCATTATTATTCATTTTCCTACGAAACAAGTAATTTTCCTCTGACATTACAATCTCATTTTTGGAAAGGAAAAAATAGTCATCATTTATTTATCTCTCAGCAAGAAAAAGATTAATTCACCACATTTAAAATGATTTTTGTTAGTGCAAGAAAAAAATTGCCAAAAAATAATATTTTATTTCTATAGAAGTTGAGAAAACCAACTCCACAGTTTGCCAAGAACACCTGCATGCAAAATAACCTGTTGTTGGAAAGAAACCAAAGAGGAAAAAGAAAATCTTGGAAATCTCAGTGGAGTGAGAGAAAATGTATTCCAAGATGTAAAAAACAATAATTACAAGAGTTCAACCTTAAAGGTGAATGAAACCCTAAAAAGGAAAAAAAACAAGGTTGCGCATTATAATTAATATAAAATATTAATTATATGCACCTAAGAGATAGCTTAAGTAAACAAGAGTAATAGACAACATAATTAATTAAATTAAAGTGGTCTAATTAATAAGTGTAAACAAATAAGAAAATCTCTATAAATCGGAGATAAAGGAGAAAACCTAGTGGGAAAAACTCTTCCCCAAAAAGAGCTAGAACAAACATGCTAAAAAAACATGAAGGAAGGCAAGCCTCAACAAGACCCCCCAAGGACAACTTTTGTAACTCCAAACATAGAATGCAACTGAAGATAGTGTGGTGATACAAAAGGTTTGGTGAAGATGTCAGCAACCTGCGCATCAGTGGGAATATACTCCAAAGAGAGAACACCATCCTAGACCTACTAATGAATGAAATACATATGAAGCTCAATGTGTTTAGTGTGCTAATGATCTACCAATTTGCAAGAAATGTGAATGACACTTTGATTATCACACCATAGAGCAGTGGGATGATCAAGAGGAAAACCAAACTCAATCATCAACTACCAAAGCCATAAAATATCCTTACTAGCATGCACTGCTACTCTATACTCAGCCTCTATAGATGAAAGTGAGTGAGCATTTTTCTTCTTACACAACCGGCTGATAGGACTATAGCCAAGACAAAAGAAAGAGATAGAAGTAGACTTCGAATCATCAACATCACCAACCCAATCTAAGTCAGTGAAGCCAACAATGTGAGGATTTCCTGAGGTGTAATGAATGCCATACATAAGTGTTCCCTGAGTGTATCTCAAAATATGTTTGGCAGCTTGCCAATGACTCTCATGAGGTTCATGTGAAAACTAAGAGACAAGACCAATTGCAAAGGAGAGATTAGGATGAGTGTGTGTTAGGTACAAAAGACTACCACCCAACTACTGATACAATGTAGGATCCACTGAAGGCAAAGTGCAAGAGGCAAACAAGGTAACACCGGACTAAAAAGGTGTGGGAGTAGGCTTGCAATCAAGCATGTCAAGAGCATTGAAGCATGTCAAGAGCATACTTTTTCTAGTAAACAAAGATCATCTATAGACCAAGAAAGTAGTGTAACAGACCAAGATCAGTCGTCTAAAACTATTCCATCAATGTGCACTGGACATCCTAAAATAGAGAGGATGAGCTACCTATGAGGAGAAGATCATCGACATATAGCACAAGGATCAAAACCTCATCCTCAAGATGCTAAATATAAACTATAGGATCATAGTGCTAGCATGTAAAATCTATGAAGAGCATAAAGGAGTCTATCTTCTCATACCAAGCCCACAGGTCCTATTTGAGACCATACAATGAGCATCGAAATCTGTAAACCAAGGAGGAATCCTGCACAAATCCCTAAGGCTGATCCATGTAAATTTCCTTAGTAAGATCATCATGCAAGAATGCACTCTTCACATCCATTTGAAAAATGGGCCATCCCTAAGAAGCTATGAGGGATAAGAAAAGGTGAATAGAGTTCATCTTGGCAACAAGGGCAAATGTCTCAGTGTAATCAATACCCTCAACCTATGAAAAACCCTTCACAACAAGACATTCCTTGTACTTATCAATAGAACCATTAGAAAAAACCTTGGTATGATATAGCCATTTGCATCGCACTAACTTTCTTCCCTTAGGAAGAGAACAAAGATCCCAAGTATGATTCTTCATCAAAGAAGAATACTCCTCCTCCATGGCATTGTCCCACTCAGTATGTCCTATCAATATTGTAAATGTCTAAGGATCACCACAAATAGCATTACTTAGAAGACTAGAACCCTCAATATAAGAACAAGTGTGATAGGAAGTGGAAGGGTCACTAGCAAGAGATCCTATAGCCTCAGTTGTAACACGAGCCCATTTAGGCATCTATGAAGGATCTTGTGGTGGAGGTAAATGGGGATCACCAAGATCATCATCCTCATCATCCAAAAAAGAGACTGGAGAGGATGAGATAGTAGTGGTAAGTAAATTTGATTCTAGAGGCAGGGTATATACTATAGGAAGGTGCTCATCAAACTGGACATCTTGTCAAAATAGGACCTATTTAGAATCAAGATCAAACAACCTATATGCTTTAACATCCTCATAATAGCCAACAAAAATGAGGTGTCAACTCTTCCACTCCATTGCTCTCCTCTGAGCATTAGGTACAAATTCCAATGCTTTACTATCCAAAACTCAAAATGAAGATACATCAAGCTTGACATGAGACCAAGCCTCCTCAGGAGTCATATGTCAAACTACCTTGTGAGGCATCTAATTTTGAATATAGTTGGCACAATTGATTGCCTCTTCCCAAAAAGATGAATCCATTGACCTAGACTATATCATAAAATTAGCCATCTCCCAAAGTGTTATGTTCTTTCTCTCTATCACACCATTCTATTGAGGGGTGTAGGGCACTGAAGATTGAAGCTAAAGACCATGTTTAGAGAAAAAATACTAAAAGCATGGTTCACATACTCCTCCCATTATCTGTCTATATCTTTCTAATAGAATGACCAAATTGCTTCTCCACAAATGTCTTGAAGACTCAAAATGAATCAAAGACATCATACTTGTACTTCAAAAAGTACACCCATGTGAAAATAAGGAGTGGGAAATGACATGAGGTCACTATGAATCAACTCAAATGGTACCAAAGCACGAGTAGTTCATTCATGTGGAAAAGGATCCCTATGTTGTTTGCCAAGAACACAACCCTAACAAACAACATTTGTGCAAGAAATTTGGGGAAGCCCAAGAATACGTGCCTATGTGCTCATCTACTAAAGGTATCTGTAATTAACATGGCCCAAATGCTCATGCCAAAGTCTTCTTACTAAATCTATATATGCTACAAGATAGAAACTTGTGCCATCAGAAGACTCAAATCCATTAAATCTATATAAGCAAGATGTAGAGTCAACACTCCTAGTAGCCACTATAAGCTCATAATCATGTAAGTCTCAAATAACCACATCATGTGGTGAGAACTCAACTATCTTACTAGAGCTAGAGTGACAAATCTAATAAATGGACAATAGGTTCATTGAGATGTTAGGGACAAAAAGAACATCCTAAAGAGAACCCCCAGCTAATGCAACAAAACCAAAACAAGGACTAAAAGATGTGATGAGTTTCTAACAAAAATCTATGAAGTAACATAAGGAGCAAGTGAGGTGACTAACTGGTGAGTGTGAGTCATATGGTGAGAGGCACCAGAATCAAGAATCTAGGTGGGCCTAGAAGTCATTACTCGTGCAGTAAGTGCATGAAATTTCCCTATAGGGGGAATGAAGACTTAGGAGCAGAAATGTGCATGCTCCTACATGGCTTCCTCTAAAGCCTCCAAACATTTCCAACACTTGGAAATGGGATTTCCATCCTTTCTACAAAAACTATAGGTCTCAACTAATTTCTTTTTAGTCTTGGAGGAAGACTCAGTAGACTTCAAAGAAGATTTACCCTTGGAAGGATTAGCTAGAGGTTTAGAATTAGTTTTCTATGTATCTTTCTTTGGTTTGGCTTTCAGTTTTGGTTTCCCCTATCAAGACTAAGCAACCAATGCTTAGCTAGAAGAGCCAAAAGCATCCATCTATTGGATCTTTACTTGTTCTCATGTCAAAAAATCACAAAATGTCTCAAAAGAAGGCATGACATGTTTGTTGCCCAAAGCATCCATAGTGGAGTAGAAAGTGAAAGAAAAGATCTGATATTGTCCTCTCAACTTTGAGAGTATCAAAAAAATACACTCATCATTAATCTTGGTTTTCCCACATCCCTACCAAACTGAGCAAAGAGATTTGATCTTCATCAAGAAGTCCTCCATGGTGGGAAAGCTGGTAGGAGTCAAAGTTGTCAACTTTGCATCAAGCTATAGTCCTATGCCAAACAAGTTAGAAAACTTGGTCCAAATAGCCCAAGGAGTGGTCAAACCATCCATGTGAAATAGGAGATTATCGAAGATGTTCAATACAATCAATCCCATGGCTTCATCCATTTTGTTTATGTGCTAAAGAATCTCAAAGGGGTGTTGTAGGATAGGTTGATTTTCATCTAGACAAGACCATAAGCCACATGACATAAGAAGCCAAGTCATGTGTGCTTTCCAAGTATGGTAGTTGTGTGGTGTCAGCTGGGCCACAAAGTGTTCCAACATTAAGAAAAGAAGATAGAAATAGAAGGGCCATTTCTGAATTAAATTACAAAAAGAAAGATGCTCCCCCATAATGTATAAATCTATCCCTCATATACCAAAGAAAAAACTAAAGAAAGCACAAGAAAAACTAGAAGAAAACCTAGACGCCAAATGCAAAGATGTAGGAAACTGAAGCCTCTACTTCAATACCAAAATTAAGAGCTCAAATGGCTAAATCATACAATGGAACCAGCATCGTCATCTCTTGCTCAAAAATAGCTTTTTGACATTTTTTTTTTCAAAAATGGACACTGTATGCAAAAGATACAGCCGAAAAACAACTGCTCCTCCAAATAATGAGCTCTTTGGAAAAATACAGAGATGGGAAGAAATTTGATGGCTGTATGACCACCAAATGACTATAGACTGGAAAAAAATTTGGTCACCAAAAAAAAATTTGGTCGCTGAAAAAACTTTCCAGTTGCTAGACAAAAATCCGCTCACTAGAAAATTTGAAAAAACTATCGAAAGATGATGTCAACCTTGCTAACATCACCTATCATAGATGGTGACTGGACGAGAGAGGTGGCAGCTGGGTGGCAACTAGGTGGTACTATGGTGGTAGCAACAACTGGGTGGTGGTATGCTAGTAGGGGTGGAGTGCAGGCCAAGCCGCAGTGGCGCACTGGGGAGGGCAGAGCATAGGCTGGGAGTAGGTGGTGCACAAGCAGCTCACAGGTGGTGTACTAGCAACGCATTCTGCCTACATCAAAAACCTTGAAAAAAAAAAAAAAAAATTTGTTCTTTTTTCCATGTCATATGGCCCTAGCTAGGAAAAAATTTATCCCAGGGTCACTGTGGCCAAAATCTAAAAGTTTTATATGGATTTTGATTAAATCCAACCTTTTGAGTGCAATGGTGGCATCCATTTTTGCTCAAAGTACACCAAAAAAAGGTGCCTCCTCCAGATTGAAGAAAAAAAACCACAAAAAGCTAGGTTTTTTGTCTTTAGATCATGGCTTCAAGATCTCTAGACCAGGCAACAATAGGGATGCTCTAATACCATATAGAATTTGAGAAAACCAACTTCACAGTTTGCCAAGAACACTTGCATCCAAAATAACTTTTTGAGCTTGAAAGAAACCAAAGAGGAAAAATCAAAGCTTGGAAATCTCAGTGGAGTGAGAGAAAATATATTCCAAGATGTAAAAAATAATAATTACAATATTTCAACCTTAAAGGTGAACAAAACACTAAAAGGGGAAAAAATTAGGTTGCACATTATAATTAATATAAAATATTAATTATATGCACCTAAGAGATAGCTTAAGTAAACTAGAGTAATAAACAACTTAATTAATCAAATCAAAGCAATCTAATTAATAAGTGTAAACAAATAATTAATCTAGCAATTTCCCTATGTGGAACAAAAAAAATGCCCTCAACATTTAAATTTTTCCACCCATAAAATGTTGGATTTTCCAGCATTTTAGGCATTTTTTGAGAGGGGTTTCTTATAGTTATCCCTATTGTGGCTTAATCAGAATCGTCGATCTTAGGTTTACAATTGAATTCCTTCTTACAATGAATTTAGACACATATATCTTTATGTCCACCCTTGTTCAATTTCCTTTGTCATATCCTTCTTGAATTTTCTCCATTGTGGATCTTGCAACAAAATTTGACTCTCACAATAGACCTTCTCAAACTTTCCAAATTTTCATCAAAATATGGTTCATATTCCAATTTCTCAAACTTTTTCATCTAGTTGTCACTCGGTAAATATTACACTTACTTGGGCAACATATAACTCAGTTAATACTAACTTGCTTGGGCAACATTGTGTTCTTCCTTCCTTTGTAATTGCTCGGGCAATACTATAGTCACTCGATGAATATAGTCTCCCTTCATTAACCTTGTGACTCGATTAAGCCTATGGTCTTCAATACTTCTCAGTAATGCATGATTGTAAATCAATCAAACCAAAATTACATAACCATTGTCCAACTCATTCAAGTACCTATTGAATACCTTACATATCAACTATGCATTGTCATTCTTTCTTCAAACCATCTTCATCAATCAAATCATATGGTAGTTTCCTGAGTTAGCGTAATGTCTAGCCAATTAAGACTTTGATATCAATGAGAATAAAATATATATATGACTTTCTTATATACATTCATAGAATCATCACCTAAAAATCTCCTCATCATCAATTACAATATTAGTTAGGCTTAACACCTTGTTCATTCCCAGATTTTGTCAAGATGATAGTTTTGATTCCAAATTTAGGGGGAGATGTAAATTTTGACTAGAAGCCTCTATATTCCCATTTCCTTGTTGTATTCAAGTTAGTTATACCTCCCTATCTCATTAGAAAGATAAATTTGTTTGTAGCTCATGCTCTTTTTTGATATAGTATTAAACATTTTGGCTCCTTCTGAATAATATGCAACAGTGATCCTCTTTGGCCTTATCAATATTGTTCTTATCTCATACAATATTTTGGCTTTTGAGTTATTGTGATCTTTGGCCATTATTTTCTTAAGGTTCTTAAATGGCTATGAGGTATGTGAAAAGTGGTTTTTGATGTTAAGTATTGCAATATGTGCATAACCAAGTTCAAAGCTTGTGAATCAGTTTCCCTTTCTTCAAATATCAACACCCTTTTGCATTACAAGCATTAAAGTCTATAAATTCAATATGTGATTGAGAGATTGTGTAGTTGATTCATTTGTGATTTTTTTTCAATCTGTATTACCTTCATAATATTAGTGAATTGCCTTTGTTAAAGTTCATTTTATGTTATTTGAATTACCTCTATTCCTTATCCTATCAGTTTTAGTCAAGTCTTATTAGGTGATTCAAGGGAAGTTGGCCCAATTGTACTAGAGATTGATCCTTGTCATGGCATACCCACAGGAAAATGATCATTCCATGTTTCACTAGATTTTTGAATAATCATTTTAGAAAGAGGGTGCAATCTAAGTGACAACAATACCCACTAGCCTTTTCTTGCAAGTAAAAGGGTAACTTGTTAAAGGCTTATATCTATTCCTTCTGAGAATGCATCCCATTAGCAATGCTTATAATCTATTAGGATTACAATATCCTGTCAAGGATACCTCACTAGAGGAGTTTGATCTCTTTCTAAGAGATACCTTGCCAGAGGATTTTAAAAACTTACTATACTTGCATTTCATTTTAAAGGCTCACAATAGGTGTAATGTTTAGAAGGAAAGCTAAAGAATAGATCTAAATCTTTGCACACCTTTCCTAGTAAATCCTTTGTGAAAAAATCCTTGAAGATACTCTGATTTGGCCTGGTAAACTTCCTTTTTTCACTTCATCTTCCTCATCATTATTTTCCATCTGTCTACTATTGTTCATTGTTCATAATTGTTCTAGTCTACCTTCACAAATATCTACTCAATATAGTTATAGCAACAATAATGACAATGATCACACTTCTTTGAAAATGATGTCTAAGTGAACTTAAATAACTACAACTTTTTATGGCTAGAAACCTTGAAAATTGCCTCACTCAAACTATAAATTTGAAATTTGAATCACATAGTGAGCATAGTCACAAGACTCCCATGACTACTTATTCATAGGTACCTATACATGTAGGCTTGCTTGTTCATCTACACATCTACTTGTAGACCTTAGTCATTGTGTGTTTCTATTATATTCCACTGCTTCTCTTTGTGTTCATGTCATATAAACTTTAGACCTTCTCTACTTTCATCAGATCAAAGGTGACTAGGCTATGATCATAAAATTTCCAAGTCTTTCTTCTTCTTCTTTTTGAGACTTGTATGCTATTCTACAGGTGCTTGAACTTGCAACACTTCAACACTTCTTGTTATTTGATTAACAAACAATTACAACACTTCATCGCTTACTTGATGCATGAGTTATCTTCTCATCATTTTTCGCACTTAAATATGCCAATGTAGTTAAGTCCAAGAGTTTACACCTTATTTCAACATGGTGTAGGATAAATTATACTTTAGGTAGTGATTTTGTTATCACATTTGACTTTATGTGTCAAGATACACCTTTACTACACTTATCACATTATCATCCTCCACTTGTTGCACATACTTCACTGCATAATGGAGGATGACTCAAATTTGGTGTACATATGATTCCACCTTGTCTATGTGATAATTGATGTACTGCTTAGATCATTGTCACTTATTGACTTGAATATATAAGTAGATTCATTATGTGCATTTTATTAATATCGATTACAAATATTATTACTAAGGGGAATGTCACTTTTTTAAAGGATGGAAGCATTTTCAAATATTTAAACCTTGAGATAGTCCACATTAATGCTAAGAGGTTAGGTTTGCACATGGGATAATGAAATGTGATGCAATAGAGATGTGGGTGGGTGAAGTTCCTAGGGAGGTTTTGTTTTGCATTTACCCTTATTGTAAAAAATTTAAATAAATAATATTTATAAATCATTTGATATAAATTTTATTTAAAATACAAACTTTGGGGAAAGCTAACATCCATATTGGCCAACACCATCCCTAGGATACTTGGTGCAGTTTCGTCAGGTTTTTTAGAGGCGCTTTCTTTGTTCATTCCTAGATTTGGTAGAGATTATAGTTTTGATTTTATAATTATGGGGAGATGGAGATATTGGCTAGAGGCCTATATATTCCCATTTCCTTGATGTATTAGAGTTAGTTCTTCCTCTCTATCTCATTAGAGAGATAGAGTTGTTTGTAGTTCATGCCCTTTTGTGATGCAGTATTGAGAATTTTGGCTCTTCTAAATAATATGCACTAGTAGTCCTCTTTGGCCTTATCAATTTATTTCTTATATCTTACAATTTTTTGGCTTTTGAGTTATTGTGATCTTTATGGGTCCTTTACTTAAGGTTATTAAATAGCTCTGAGGCATGTGAAAATTGCGTTTTATTTCAAGTATTGCAATATGTGTGTTACCAAGTTCAAAGGTTTTGAATCATTTCTCTTCCTTTGAATATCAACACCTTTTTGCATTGCAAGCATTAAAGTCAGTAAAGTCAATCTGTGAGTGAGCTATTTTGTAGTTGATTCATTTGTGAGTTTTTTTTCAAGCCGTATCACCTTCATAATATCAATGAAACACCTTAGTTCAAGTTTATTTTGAGTTATTTGCATTCCCTCTATCCCTTTTCTTATCACTTTTAGTCAATTCTTATTAGGTTATTCAAGGGAAGGCAGCCCAATTGTACTAGAGATCGATCCTTATCATGCCATGTTTCACTAGATTGTTGAATGATCAATCCATGTTTCACTAGATTGTTGAATGATCATTCCATGTTTCACTAGATTGTTGAATGATCAATTTAGCAAGAGAGTGAAATCTAAGTGACAACAATACCCACTAACCTTTTCTTGTAATTAGAAGGGTGCCTTGTTAAAGGCTTACATATGTTCCTTCTAAGAATGCATCCTATTGGCAATGCTTATAATGTTTTAGGATTATAATAGCATGCCAAGACTACCTCGCTAGAGGGTTTTGATCTCTTTCTAAGAGACACCTTGCTAGAGGATTTTTAAAAATATTGCAAGTCTTCCATGTTAAAGGCTTATGATAGTTGCAATGGTTATAAAGAAAACTAAAGAATAGATCTAAAATCTTGGCACACCTTTCCTAGTAGATCCTTCATGAAAAAACTCCTCAAAGATACTCTGATCTAGCTTGGTGAACTTTCTCTATTCACTTCCTCTTCCTCATTCTTGTGCTTTTGCACTGGTCTATTATTTTTTTGGTTCATAATTGTTTTGGTCTACCTTCACAAATCTCTACTCAATACAGTTACAACAACAACAATGACAACGACCACACTTCTTCAAAAATGAGGTCTGGGTGAACTTAAATTACTCCTTGTGTTCACAAGTAGAATCCCTAAAACTTATCCCCACTCAAACTATAAATTCAAAATTTGAATCACATAGTAAGTATAGTTAGAATAATCCCATGACTGTTGATTTGTAGGTGCATGTACTTGTAGGCTTGTCTATCTATCTTCACATCTACTTGTAGACCTAAGTCATTACATGCTTTTACTATATTCCATTGATTATCTATGCATGTGTGTCACATTTCTTTTAGAACTTCTCTTGTTTCATCAAATCAATGATGACTAGGTTGTGACCATCAAACTTCCATGCCTATCTTATTTCCCTTTTTTGAGATCGATATGCTAGTCTGCCGGTGTTTGAACTTGCAACACTTCAACTCTTCTTGTTAATTGGTTGCCAATAAATGACAACACTTCTTTTCTTACTTGATGCATGAGTTCTCTTCTCGCCATTTTTCCTAGTTAAACATTCCAATGTAGTTTAGTCCAATAGTTTGCAACTTATTTCTACATAGTGTAGGAGAAATTCCACTTTATGTAGTGATGATAATTATCACATTTGAATTTATGTGTTGAGATAGACCTTTAGTGCACTTATCACATTATCATCTTCCACTTGTTGCACATACTTCATTTCATAATGGAGGATGATCCAAATTTGGTGGACATGTGATTCCACCTTGTGTGTGTGATCACTTATGTATTCCTTATGATTATCTATTATTTCCTTGACTATATAAGTAGATTCATTATCTGAATTTTATTAATTTTTATTAGAAATATTATTATTTGATTTTGTTGCAATAATCTTACCATTTTCTTGTTGAAGTTATCTTGGTCTTTCATTTGATTTTGGAGGTATTGTAGAGTCACCTAAAACTCTAGCAGTTATTCTTTATCTTGAATCAACTTGTAGGATTAAGGTGACCTATGTTTTTTTTATCAATTCACTATATCAAATTCAAAAACATAATTTTTAAAAATTAACTATATCATTAGCCTTTTTGAGCTAGTCTTATGATCACTATGCTAATTTATTTTAAATTATATAAGGCATCAAGGATCACATATGATTAATTGATCACATCCAAAATTCAATTTTGTAAAGTTGAATCAAAAGATTTTTGATGTATCATTAGACTTTTCAAAGAACTTCGTCCTATTTCCTTTGCACACTTGATTTTATTATTATATTTTACCTTTAAGGTTATCTAATCATGGGATTTGATTAAGGAAAAATTCACCCTTGCATTCTTTTTTTTCTTAAAGTTGTTCATAAAGATTACTACTTACTAAGAGGAACTCTATAGTACCAACAAGACACATTGCAACATTGTGATATTGCTATCAGAATTAAACTGTGTAGGTATTAGAGTCTAACTCATCCTAAACCATGTTGAATGAGTAATAGTTCACATGAACCTATCTCTCATGAGAATGAATGGAAGACTTAGCACTCAATGTATCTTCATATAGGTGAAGCACCATAAACATTCTTTATGAACAATTAGAAAGCCCCTTAAGCTCATCAATTGATAATTAGGAGATATTTTCCACAATGATATTGTTGTGGAATGTATCTCCTACTTATCAATTGATGAGCTTAAAGTTCTTTCTAATGAATGATTCATAAGGTACAATACTTGTCAAGGTTTTGTAAAATGAGGTTGCAAGTAGAGGGTTTAACCAGGGAGGTAGTTTATAGTTAAGCATGCTCAAGATGGAGTAGTAGTGGGATAGGTGACCTCTCAAGAAGTCTCAATCCTTTATCTCTGTGAGCATTGCCAAATGCCATGAGTGTTATGTATTATATTCATCCTCATGGGAAATTGGTTAATGTGAACCACTACTCATGCAAAATGGGTCAAAGAGTTGAACAAAAAATTATACATAGTTGAATCCTAATAGCATCACAATTTGACTTGTGAAAAATATCTCCTACTTATTGTAGAAGTTGAGAAAAACCAACTTCACAGTTCACCAAGAACACCTACATGCAAATAACCTGTTGCTAAAAGGAAACCAAAGAGGGAAAAAGTGTAGCATGGAAATCTCAATGGAGTGAGAGAAAAATGTATTCCAAGATAATGAAAAAGAAAATACAAGATTTCAACCTTAAAGGTGAATGAAACCCTAAAAAGGGAAAAGAAACTAGGTTGTGTATTATAATTAATATAAAATATTAATTATATGCACCTAAGAGATAGCTTAATAAACTAGAGTAATAGACAACTTGATTGATTAAATCAAGATGATCTAATTAATAAGCATAAATAAATAATTACTCTAACACCCCCCCTTAAGTGAAGCTTGAGAGGTAAGCTAACCTAGCACAACTGTGAAAGTAGGAAAAAAGGGTCCTGGCAACAAGGCCTAAACAGGAACCCAAAACAAGGAAATATCTATAACTAGAGACAAAGGAGAAAACCCAGTGGGAAAAACTCCTCTCCAAAAAGAGATACAATAAACATGCTGAAAAAACATGAAGGAAGGAAGGCCTCAACAAAACCCCCCAAGGACAACTTCTGTAACCCCAAGCATAGACCGCAATTGAAGATAATGAGGCAAAGCAAAAGATTTGGTGAAGATATCAGCAACCTCTACGTCAGTGGGAATATACTCCAAAGAGAGAACACCATCTTGGATCTACTAAAGAATGAAATGAATATGAAGCTCAATGTGTTTAGTGTGCTAATGCTCCACCAGGTTATAAGAAATGTGAATAGCACGTTGATTATCGCACCACAGAACAGTGGGATGATCAGGAGGAAAACCAAACTTAGTCATCAACTACTGAAGCCATAAAATCTCATAAATAGCATGCACTACTACTCTATACTCAGCCTCTATAGATGAAAGTGCATAAGCACACTGCTTCTTGCATGACCAAGTGATAGGACTAGAGCTAAGACAAAAGACAAAGCCAAAAGTAGACTTCTGATCATCAACATCACAAGCCTAATCTAAGTCAGTGATCTTGCCAATGACTCTCATGAGACATTTTCAAAATATGCTTGGTAGCTTGCCAATGTGAAAACTGAGAGACAAGACCAACTGCAAAGGAGAGATTAGGACGAGAATGTGTCAAGTACAACAAGCTACCAACCAACTACCAATACAATGTGGGATCTACTAAAGGAAAAGTGCAAGAGGTAGACAAGGTAACACTAGACTGAAAAGGTATGGGATCAGGCTTGCAATCAAGCATGTCAAAGCATTGAAGCATGCCAAGAGCATACTTCTACTAGTAAAAAAAGATCCTAGTAGAGGACTGAACAATCTGTAGACCAAGAAAGTAGTGTAATAGACCAAGATCAGTCATCTCAAACTATTCCATCAATGCACGTTGAACATCCTAAAGCATAGAGGATGAGCTACCTGTGAGAAGAGGATCATCAACATATAGCACAAGGATCAAAACCTTAGCCTCAAGATGTTGAATGTATACTGTAGGATCAAAATGGTAGCATGTGAAGCCTGTAGAAAGTAGAAAGGAGTCTATCTTCTAATACCAAGCCTAAGGGGCCTGTTTGAGAAAATACAATGAGCATTGAAGTCTACAAACCAAGGAGGAATCCTGCACAAATCCCTGAGGTTGCTCCATGTAAGTCTCCTAAGTAAGATCACCATGCAAGAATGCACTCTTCACATCCATCTGAAAAATGGGCCATCCTTGAGAAGCTACAAGGGATAAAACAAGGTGAATAGAGTTCATCGTGGTGATAGGGGCAAATGTCTCAGTGTAATCAATACCCTCAACCTATGAAAAAACCTTTGCAACAAGACATGCCTTGTACTTATCAATAGAACCATCAGCAGCAAACTTAGTATGATATAACCATTTGCATCACACTAACTTTCTTCCCTTAGGAAGAGAACAAAGATCCCAAGTATGATTCTTCATCAAAGAAGAATATTCCTCCTCCATGGCATTGTCCCACTTAGAATGTCCTATCACTGCTATAAATGTTGAAGTATCAGCACAAGTAGCATGACTTAGAAGACTAGAACTCGCAGTATGAGACCAGGTGCGACAGGAAGTGGAAGGGTTACTAGCTAGAGATCCTATAGCCTCAACTGTAATATGAGCCCATTAATTAGGCATCTGTAGAGGATCCTATGGTAGAGGTAAATAGGGATCATCAAGATCATTATCTTTTGAAAAAGAGACTAGAAAGGATGAGGGAATAGTGATAAGTGAAGTAGACTCAAGAGGCAGGGTATCTATTGTAGGAAGGCACTCATCAATCTGGACATCCCATTAAAATAGGACCTATCTAGAATCAGGATTAAACAACTTGTATGCCTTAACATCCTTGTAGTAGCCAACAAAAATGAGGTGTCATCTCTTCTGCTCCATTGCTCTCGTCTGAGCATCAGGTACAAATGCCCATGCTTCACTACCAAAAACTCAGAATTAAGATATATCAAGCTTGACACGAGGCCAAGCCTCCTTAAGAGTCATATGTCAAACTACCTTGTGAGGCATCCAATTCTAAATATAGTTGGCATAACTGACTACCTCTACCCAAAAGGATCCATGGACCTAAAATGTATCATACAATTAACCATCTCCCAAAGTGTTCTATTCTTTCTCTCTACCACACCATTCTACTGAGGGGTGTATGGCACTAAAGATTGATGCTAAAGACCATGTTTAGAGAAAAAATCCCTAAAATCTTGGTTTACATACTCCCCCCATTATCTATGTGTATCCACTGAATAGAAAGACCAAATTTCTTCTCCACAAATGTCTTGAAGACTCAAAATGAATCAAAGACATCATACTTGTACTTCAAAAAGTACACCCATGTGTGTCTGGAGAAGCAATCAATGAAAGTAAGCACATATCTGGCATGGGAAAAGAAGGAGTGGGAAATGACATGAGGTCACTATGAATCAACTCCAATGGTGCCAAAGCACGAGTAGCTCGTCCATGTGGAAAAGGATCCCTATGTTGTTTTCCAAGAGCACAACCCTGACAAATACCATCTATGCAGGAAATTTGGGGAAGCCCAAAAACAAGCATCTATGTGCTCATCTGCTAAAGATATTTGTAATTAACATGGCCCAAATGCTCATGCCAAAGTCTACATACTGAATCTGCATGTGCTACAAGACAGGAACCTGTTCCATCAAAAGACACAAATCCATCAAATCTGGATATGCAAGATACAAAGTCAACACTCCTAGTAGCCACAATTAACTCAAAATCATGTAAGTCCCAAATAACCACATCATGTAGTAATAACTCAACTATCTTACCAAAGCTAGAGTGGAAAATCTAATAAATAGACAATAGGTTCATCGAGATGTTAGGGAAAAAAAGAACATCCTAAAGAGAACCCCTGGCTAATGCAATAGAACCAGAACTAGAGATTGAAAGATGTGATGAGTTCCCAACATCAACCTGTGAAGTAGCACACATAGCAAGTGAAGTGACCAACTACTAAGTGTGATTCATATGGTGAGAGGCACCAGAGTCAAGAATCCAGGTAGGCCTAGAAGTCAATGCTCGTGCAGTAAGAGAATGACCTTTTCCTATAGGGGGGGATGAAGACTTAGGAGCATAAATGTGATGCTCCTGCATGGCTTCCTCTAAAGCCTCCAAATGTTTCCAACACCTAGAAACAGGATGTCCATCCTTTTCACAAAAACTGCATGTCTCAACTGATTTCTTCTTAAAGTCTTGGAGGAAGACTCAGTAGACTTCAAAGAAGATTTACCCTTGGAAGGGTTAGCTAGAGGTTTGGAATAAGTTTTTGGTGTATCTTTCTTTAGTTTGGCTTTTGGTTTTGGTTTCCCTTGAGAAGACTAAGAAACCAATGCTTGGCTAGATGAGCCAAAAGCATTAACCTATTGGATCTTTGCCTGTTCATGTGTCAACCAATCATAGAATGTCTCAAAAGAAGGCATTTGGTGTCTATTGCCCAAAGCATCCATAGTGGAGTAGAAAGTAGAAGAAAAGATATGATACTATCCTCGCAACTTTGAGAGTATCAAAAAAATACACTCATCATCTATCTTGTTTTTCTCACATCCCTATAAAATTGAACATAGAGATTTTAACTTCATCAGAAGTCCTCCATGGTGGGAAAGTTGGTAGGTGTCAAAGAAGTCAACTTTGCATAGAGTTGTATTGCCTAAAACTCATTCATTATGCCAAACAAATTGTGAAACTTGGTCCAAATAGCCCAAGGAGTGGCCAAACCATCGAGCTGAAATAGGAGACTAGTAGAGATGTTCAATGCAATCAAGCCCATGGCTTCATCCATTTTGTTTCTATGTTGAAGAACCTCAAAGGTGTATAGTAAGATAGGTTGATTTTCATCCAAACATGACCATAATGTTAGAGTAAATAATTATTATTTACACTTTACTTAAGTTTACTTAGGTTAAATGCATTAGTCACCTAGGAGTTAGTATATTTTTATGTGTTTACTTGTTGACAACACAAAAGTTTGTGTACGTGTTGTCAACAGCTTGTCATACTTATCCTCTCACCTACTTGGAGGGCAATCCACCTTTTGTAGACATATGCTTAGTTGTCAACCTTATCTCCTAGTGCTTTCTAGCTTGTTCTACAAGCTTCCTAGAGGCCTTTATAAACAGGCTCTCCTAGTGTAATATCATATTGTACAACAATTTTATTTTTCATTGTTGCAATATAATTTCTCTCACTTTATTGAGTTTCACCAAGCCCTTCCTTTCCTTCTTCATTTTCTCTTCAGCAAGTTATTTGCATGCAACTTCTACATGGTATCAAAGACTCCCTATTGCTTCCTAGTTTGAAGGTTTTTTGAAGCCACAATTTGGAGACACAAACCCTAGTTTTTTTGTGATTTTTTCATCAATTGGGAGGAAGAGTTTTTTTTTTGGGGCACTTTGGGCTCAAACGGATGCTTCCATTGCGCTTAGAAGGCCTATTACAATCAAAATCCATGTAAAAATTTTTATTTTTGGTGATTGTAGCATCTGGCAAAAAAAAATTTGCCCCTTGGAGGCTGTATGGACTCATTTATTGCTCCACAGGTCCTTTTTGACCTACTCTTGGTTTTTTGCCCGTAACTTGAGCATACAGAGATCTTTTTTCGATCTGAAAGAAGCGTCGAAAAGCTGGTTTTGAGATGGAGACATTGGTGTAGGTATTTTTTAGTTTTAATGCAATTTTGTTGCATGTTTTTGCAGTTAAATTCAGATGTTCTATTTTTCACTCCGACAAGCATATCTTGTGCATCCCATCTGTCCCATGCTCTTTCTATCATGTTTTTTTCTTTTCCACAATATGGTGGATATCTTGGGTGTTATAAGTTTGAGGATGATTTTCATGGCATGGGATCTTTTCTTTTAAGTTGTATTGTCTGTTCTATCATCCTTTTTCCCTTTCTAATCATTGTCGATATCATTTGTAAGCATCTTTATGCAAACGTACTCAGATAAAGTGTCGCTCTTGCATTTCAGGATCCTAAATGTTGTTTTGAGACAATTGTACTTGCACTATATTATAAACTACCATGGGGGGGTTAGTTGTATGTCATTTTGTGCCCTCTTCCTTTGTCAAGTGAGTGTCCCTTCAACGACATTAGCCCCATGATGTGTCGATGACATGTGCCTTTATAGGTGTTTGTACCTCTTCCTCTCTCTCGTTGTTCTTGGTTCTTTCTTCAGAGGATTTTGGCCCACTTTCTCAGTTTCCTATCACCTCACCTTGCCTGCATTAAGGGGTGGTTCTTCTATTGTTTTTAATGCTTCCTTGGTTTGATGGTTTAATGGAGTGAGCTATGTATTTAGTATTTGATCCTATATACTAGGTGATTGCAATGGTTTGCTACTTATGCATTTCAGTGAGATGAATCATCTACTATATAGACATTCTTTTGTTCGTAGCCTTCTATTTTTGTAGAGGTTCTTCAAATTTTTCTATTGTTTCTAATGCTTCCTTGGTTCGATGGTTCAATGGAGTGAACTATGTGTTCAGTATTTGATCCTATATACTAGGTGATTGCAGTGGCTAGCTACATATGCATTTTGGTGAGATGGATCATCTACCATATAGACATTCTCTTGTTCGTAGCCTTCTATTTCCATGGAGGTTATTTAGATCAGCAATTTCCTTTTGATAGAGTTTGCAGCTTCTTCATGCTTCAGTGATCTCTTCATGATCTTCTCTTTGTTCCTATTTTCTAGGACATTCCTCTAGTTGGGGTCTTCTTTAGTCCTTCACTAGGTTTTCAACTATCTCTTTTTGGAGAGGGGTTTTTCCCACTAGGTTTTCTCCTTTTTCTTTGATTTATAGAGATTGCATTGCATTTCTTTGCATTTGTACATTGGTACCTAACATGGCCTTGTTGTCAAAAGCCATTCTGCATTTTATCTTAGCCTTTGTAAGCTTAAGTGCATTCCCCTAAGTTGCACTTAAGGGGGGCTGTTAGAGTAAATTATTATTATTTATGCTTTACTTAAGTTTACTTAGGTTAAATGCATTAGTCACCTAGAAGTTAGCATACTTTTACATGCTGACTTTTTGACAACACAAAAGTTTTTGTATGTGTTGTCAACACCTTGTCATACTTATCCTCTCACCTACTTGAAGGGTAATCCATCTTTTGTGGATGTATGCTTAGTTGTCAACCTTATCTCCTAGTGCTTCCTAGAGGCCTTTATAAACATGCTCTCCCAGTGTAATATCATATTGTACAGCAATTTCATTTTTCATTATTGCAATATAATTTCTCTCACTTTGTTGAGTTTCACCAAGCCCTTCCTTTCCTTCTTCGATTTCTCTTCAGCAGGTGATCTTGGTGAGCTGTGAAGTTGTGTTTCATCAACTTCTACACATAAGCCACGTAACATAAGAAGTTAAGTCATGTGTGCTTTCTAATTGTGGTAGTTGTGTGGTGTCAGTTGGGCCATAGAGGGGTCTACCATTGAGGGAAGAAGATCGAAGTAGAAGGGTCATTTCTGAATTAAATTACAGAAAGAATAATGCACCCCCCCTCACCCAAAAAAGTATACATTTATCCCTCATAAACCAAAGAAACAACTAAGGAAAGCACAAAAACTTAGAAAAAAACCTGGACACCAGATGTAGAGAGGGAGAAAACTAAAGCCTCTACTTTAATGCCAAAAACAAGAGCTCAAATGGTTGCATCAGAAAATGAAACCAACATCATCATCTTTGGCTCAGAACCATTTTTCTGACATTTCTTTCGAATTCAAAAACAAACACCGTATGCAAAAGATATGGCTGAAAAACCAACTACCCCTCCAAAGAATGAGCTCTCTAGAAAATTACAAACACTGGAAAGAAATTGATGGCCATATGGCCCTCAAATGGTCATCCGCTGAAAAAAAAAATCTAGTCATCAGAAAAACTTTCAGAAAAACCACCCTATCGAAAAAAATTTCTAGTGACAGAATGATGATGTCAACTATTTGAAAAGAAATGTCACTAGTCACAAAGATGATGACACCATTGATGACAATGACAAGCCAGCAAAGCCAGCTGTCAAGCAATGGGGTGATGGCATTGGTGATCATCGGGTGGAGCTGCACCGGTGGTGGTGGAGAGATAGTGGCTCAGCGGTAGTGGAGGGAGTCAAGTCGGGCCGCGATGGCATGCCAACAGGGACAAGGTGTAGGTTGGGCACGGGCAGCACATCGATGGCATGTAGGTGGCTAGTAGGTGGCTACTGAGTGAAGTGCCTTATAAATGTTTTTAAAAAAAAAATTTAATTTTTTTTTTATTCGTATGGCTTCGAGAGGCCCAAAAAAAAATTAGAGGCTATTGTGGCCAAAATCAATGAAATTTATATGAATTTTGACTATACCAAGCCTTCTAAGCACAATGGCAGCATCCATTTTTGCCCAAAGTGCACCAGAAAAAGGTGCCTCATCCAGATTGAAGAGAAAATAACCACAAAAAGCTAAGTTTTTCATCTTTGAATCATGGCTTCAAGATCTCCATACCAGGTAGCAATAGGGAAGCTCTAATACCATGTAGAAGTTGAGAAAAACTAACTTCACAATTCGCTAAAAACACCTGCAAGCAAATATCCTATTGTTGAAAGGAAACCAAAGAGGGAAAAAGAGTAGCTTGAAAATCTCAACGGAGTGAGAGCAAAATGTATTCCAAGATAATGAAAAAGAAAACACAAGAGTTCAACCTTAAAGGTGAACGAAACCCTAAAAAGGGAAAAGAAACTAGGTTGTGCATTATAATTAATATTTTATATTAATTATATGCACCTAAGAGATAGCTTAAGTAAACTAGAGTAATAGACAACTTACTTAATTAAATCAAGACGATCTAATTAATAGGCATAAATGAATAACTACTCTAACACTTATCACATTACATCACACAATGACCATGTGCATAAGATTCAAAATAGTCAAAATGTTCAAAATAATTTAAAAATTAAAATTTATTGCTCAAGTAAATTAATGTAATTCATAAATTTATTGATTAGTTTGTGAATCTTTTAAGATAGATGAATTTAAGATATTTTCAAATTATCAATAAATAAGATTAGATTTGATTTCATTCATGATCTAAAATTCATAATGATCAGAGTTAATATGCAATGTCTGGCAGAGGCTGTTGGTTACTCCGGGCATCACTAGCATCACTAAGGTGACTAGTGTTAAAGGCAGTTTCAACTGTGACCTGGTAGAGAAGGACGTCTCCAAGTGTGATCTTCCCAATTCCCCTAACCCTAATATTAATGCTTCCCTTAATATTTTGATAGGTTTAGTACCTTTGTAATTTAATTCCCCTGCAATTTCATCTCCCCTCACTTTGAATGGCAATATTAACAATGTTTTCAGTACAATTAAACCTAACACTGTTCCTGGTAGTAAGTCAAAATCATTCCTCGAAGCTGTCGCAAGTTTGGCTCCTACAATTAGCTCTGGTGCTTGTTTTACCACTTCTACCCACAATGAAAATTCGCCAGCAGGTAAGAAATCTAGGAACCTTCCTATGTTTGATGTTTCTCCAAACATTGAAATGTTGCTTGAGATATTAAAGGAGAGGGATAGATTGTGAAACTTTTTTATTTCCTTTTTAGTAGTTGAAATTGATAAGGTGCCAACTAGGAAATTCTTGGATGATTGGTTCCACAACTTTTGGAATTTGAAACTTGGTTTCCACATTTCTTTTTGTCACCAAATTCAAAAGGATTTGTTTGTAATTTTTTTCAATAATTATGAAGTTCAATTTGTGGTGCTTAAAAAGGAATATTGATTAGTTAGCAATACCACTTTTCAAGCCTTGGCATGCACTCCTAATGTCAACCTAGATGAAGTCGTTGCCCTTTAAGCCCCCAGATGGATCCTTATAAAACAAATCCCTCTTTTTCTGTGGCAATTTTTTGTTACATCTCCTTGAGCCCATTGGAAAATTTGTTCGTATGGACGATTCTATCCAACTGGTTCCCCACTTAGATGCCAAAGTTCTTATATTGCTTAAACCAAGTAATGATCTGCCTAAGGAACTAAAAATTATTATCACCAATGAAGTTTTTCCTTGTCCTATTGAGACTTTGGGAGGGCTAAATGCTTGATTTCTTTGCAGGAAAGAGGGGCATCTTAGGAAAGACTACCCCATTATCAAGAATAAAACCCCTAAATCTAGTAACCCTACAACTTCCTCTGCATCTACACCTCTGGTTCCCTCTTCCTCTATTAAAACTAATTCAATGCCCTCATCTAGTGTTCTTACTCAATTGACTTCTCCTTTGTTTATACCATAGCAAGCTCCTATGAATACCATTGAGGATACTAACGATTTTCAAACTATTACAAAAGAGAGAAAATATCACACAAATAAACATAATGTTGCCTTTCCTACCCCTATTTTCCCCCTCCTCCCACCATAGTTTTGGAGCCTAAAGCTCGTGAGGCTGTTAATACCCCTCTCACCCATTTCTCAATATCACCTTCAAAGCCCCCTCTCAGATTTCTTCAACAGGTTTGAAGCTTCCAATTAAAAAATTCAAAGAAATTGCTGATGACTTTATTGTGCAATTCATCCCAATGTCCCCAACCACTGCTACCTCCCCGATTTTGGAGTTGGATATCAACTCTTCTTCTCTTTCTGACAATGAGAATATCCTTACGACAAAAAGGAGAGGGAGACCTCTTAGGTCCAAAAACAAAAATATGAACAAAAAAAAGTAGAGTCCTACGAACCTTGGGGGAAACACTCCAATGGAGGATATTGTGGGCTCTGAGGCATCTAACTCAAAAAAAAATTCCCAATGAATTGTTTATCCTAGAATATTAGAGGACTGGAGTGTCTCGATAGAAATTTTGTGATTAAATTTTTTCTTAAGAATATTAATTTTATTGATATGGTTATGTTGCAAGAAATTAAATCTACTAGATTCACTCTTGAATCCAATCTTAATTTACTTTGGAAAGATGCCATTAAGTTCTCCACTAATCATCCTCAGGGTAGAGGGGGCGTCACTATTTTGGTCAACCCAAAATGGGGTCCTAGGATTAAGAATTTTGTATTTCCCCTTGTAACAGGGCTATCTGGTTAATTTTTAACTATAATAACTCTGAATTTGGTATATGCTCCCTATATGTTGCTAATGATTGCATTGAAAGAGAAAACTTATGGTCTTGGCTTACTTTGCTCCCAGACATCCCCTGGATGTTTGGAGGTGATTTTGACATGATCGAGGCTCAAGAGGATAAGTTAGGGGGTTTTCCCTTTTCTTAGAAAGAACAAGAAAAACTCTCTTGGAATATGTTTAGACAATCTAAATGTCTTTTTGGTCCTTTAAGTGGGAATAAGAATGTCAATCTTGGGCTTTAGTACACCTAGTGCAATTTTCAGAAGGGTTAGTCTAGAATTTATTCTAGATTGGATCATTTTTACCTTAATAGAAATTTCTTTTCAGTGCTCCCTAATAAGCATAATAATCCAGTGCTTGTCTCTCCTACCACTCTTTCGGATCACCACCCTATCTCTATCTTGGTCAGATTTAGCTACTCCCTAATCCTTAGCAGGCATATTAGGCCTAAATTCATTCTTACTATTATTCTTCTTGATGATGAAGATATCCTTGTTGCCATCTCCATTATCAAACTTATCAATTAGTCTCATTATCCCTCCATTTCGCATGCTAAAAGATGGAACATGAATGTTTCTACTTGGCAAAATTTTCTTAGAATTGTTGGTCAAAAGAAAGCCAAGGATTTTAGACATAAAGAGTCTTGGCTTTCTACTAATCTTTATAATATCGAAGCTGCTACTCAAGACAATCCTGATGATCCCTCCCTCATCCAACACCTTTTCTATGCTAAAAGTGCTCTTAGAAATCATCAACACCACAAAGCTCTTGGAGCTAGAATTTGATCTAGAGCTCACTAGTTACAATTCGGAGATAGAGGAAGTAAATTCTTCTTTAATCTTATAAAGAAGAAGTAAGCCAATGAAACCATTGAAAATTTATATATTGATAATCAAGAGACTATGGATATTGAAATTATTAAGAGGGAAGTTGCTCATTTTTATGAGAATCTATTCACTTCAGAAGACTCTCATGAAGTTAGTTCCCTTAGGGATCAATGCAGGAATTTTATCCCCAAGAGGATTTCAAATAATGATACCTCCCTTCTTAGCCAACCTATATCTCTGGAAGAGATTGAAAAGTCCATCAATTCCCTCAATAATGATAAAGCTCCTGGCCCTGATGGTTTGTCAGTGGAGTTTTATAAGGCTAACAACAAATGGATTTGCAAGGAATTGCTTAATATATACAATGAAGCTATTAACATTGGTTATCTGGGTAGATCCATTAATACTGGCGCTATCAAGTTTATTCCTAAGGATGGGGACAAATCCGTTACCCATTACTCTTTTGAATGTTTTGCATAAAATTCTTGCTAAGATTTTGTCTCATAGACTTGAAACCATCCCTCCTAAGTTTTTTTTTCCTACCCAAACTAGTTTTGTTAAGGGTAGATACATTATGGAGAATCTGATTACTAGTTGGGAAGCTCTTGGTTGGGCCAAGCACTCCAATCAAAATGTCTCTATGTTTTTATTAGACTTTGAAAAGGCTTATGATAGAGTGGAGTGGAGTTTTATCACTATGATACTTGAGGCTTTTGGTTTCTTGCCTCTCTTTTGTAAAATTGTTCAAATGCTTCTTAAAGATGCTCATGCCTAAGTCGACATTAACGATTCGCTTTCAAACTCCTTTCCCCTGGGAAAATCCATTAGACAAGGTTGTACGCTTGTCCCTGCCCTCTTTGTGATTACTTATGACACTCTCTTTTACATTCTCAAGAATAATTCTTTATCCCCTATGGTCAAAGGTATCAACCTCCTTGATAATAACGAAATTATTAACTATCAGTTTGTTGATGATACTTCTTTATTTCATGAAGCTTCGGAAGCTAATTTTGAAGCCATGATCAATAAACTTAATTTCTTCTGTAAAATTTTGGGAGCCCGTTTATCTCAGTCTAAATCTATCTATCTTGGATGGAAAGATCAACCTCTAGAATGGTTTGATAAATTTGGGTTCCAATGGGGAGGCCTCTATAAAATTGTTAAATACCTAAGTATTCCTTTCTCCATAGAGCCTTCTTTGAAAGAAATGTGGAGCTAGGTCAAGGAAAAAATCCATAATAAACTTAATAAATGGCACAATAGATCTCTATCTCTTGTTGGTAGAATCCAAGTGTGCCAAAAAATTCTTTCTTCATACAATATTTATTATGCTTCTACCTGGATGTTCAATGACTACCAGGTATTGAAAATTTAGAAAGTCATCTATAATTACCTTTGGTTTGATGGGAAAGGGAACAAAAAGATTAATTCAATTAAATGGGAGTGGTGTCATGTTGACAAACTCCTTAGGGGATTAGGGCTTAAGGACCTCAAACTTAGTGGTCTTGCTTTGGCCTCCAAATGGATCTTTCATGCCTTGGAGGGAGATGATCCATGAAAAATTCTAATTAGAAATAATATTGAAAGGGGTTACCCCAAGAAAGCCAAATTCTGGAAAAATATTTCGCTAAGTGATCTAATTTGTGGTGATTTTCCTGTCATGGTTCAAGGTTCGATTATATTCAAGTCCATTTGGAAAGCCTGGAACCATGTTAGGCAATTCATTAAGAACAAAAATTTTCATGATGACAAGACTCTCCATGGCGAAAGATCCATTTGGTGGAACCTTAAGCTAGGTAATAAACCCCTTGCTCTTACCCAAGGATACTCTGCCAAGCACTGGGCCACCTATGGGATCAAACAATCTATTGATATTTTTGAAAGTGATAAACTTATCCTACGGGAGGAGTTCAAAAGTAAATTTAACCTACCTAACTCTCAGAAGAAAACCTTTAATATGATTATCAAAGCTAGTAAGGACATTCCCACTAATTGCCATGTTAATTCCAGTAGTTATCTAAAAATTAAATGGTTGGATGGGACCATCATCACCAAGCTGAAAGCTAAGAATATTTATTCTGTTATTAATCATAGTGAATCTATTATCAATCACGTTAATAAAATATGGTACACTAATTTGGATGTTTTCTCTTGGAAGAAATTATTTGATAAGCTATGGAAAAGTTCAATTGATCCTAAAATTAAATGTTTTAAATGGCTTCTTATTCTAGATAAGCTTCCTATTAGGAACAATTTCTCTTATATTAATTATTGCAACATTTGCAGAACCCCTGAAATGGGAAGACATATATTCTTTGATTGCAACTTTGATAAAGAGATTTGGTTGATGTTTGGTATCTCTATCCCTTCTAATTTCAACATTTTTGAAATTATTACTAATTTTATTATGAATGCTAAAAAGGATACTAACATGTTTTGGAACATTCTCTCATCTAACATTTTGTGGCAAATTTGGAAATGTAGAAATGAGGAAAGGTTTCAAAACATTGCTAGATTGCTTACTGAGTCTTTTCAAAGTCTCACCCATTTTAAATTTTTCTCGCAAGTTCTAAATACTATGAAAGTTGACAAAGCTAAATTCAAAAGACTCCTTAAAGATGGTCACGCCACTTTTTTTGCCAACGAGGTGAAGAATGGGTACTTCTAGAAACTGCACATGGACAACATTCAAACTTTCAATCACATGATTAACCTTCTCAGCAAGGAAATCAGAAGAAATAACCAAGGTACTACTAGGGAAATTATCTATATGATTAAACAGATTTAGGAACAGAAAAGCATAGTCTGGATGGAAGGTTCTTTGGGTTGGACTCCCTGAGTTGATACTTTTGAAGATGTGCTCCACTAGCCGCTAGGATTGTCTCTCTTTTTTGGTTCTTTGTAATTATTAGTTCGTTATCTCTGGTGTGAGGCTAGGCCTCTTGTGATTATGTTTTAATATTCTATGATTCCTTTTTGTAATTTTGAACTCCTTATATTTAATATATAAAAAAATCATATTTATGCAAAATAAAATTTATTTGTAACTCATAATTCTATAGAAACAATTTTGAACTAACTTAATATATATTATTATTTAAGATATAATGTATTCATTTAAATTGTTTAAATAAACATTAGATTATAATCAAAATATTTTATGACATTAAAGTCTCTTTTCATCATTAGTTCAATTAAATATCATTTTTAATTTATTTTTTAAAATTTAATTACCATAACAATCAACTTCAAAGTAACTATTCTTTCAATTTTAAGTCATAATAATTATTAAATGTCAACTTAAATTATTTAGGTCAAATCCATCAAACCATAAATTAATGATAACATTTAAAAAAAGTAAAGTAATAATTTGTAATTGATTTATCTATAATTTGGGCAAAACTTTTTGTTTACTTCTCTAGTCACTTTCATGGAGTGTGACTTCTAGGTAGATCTCCCCACCTGCCCCTTTACACATAAGTTACAGTTTAATAAGACATAAAATTATAAGCGATCAATAGGATAACAAAAAGTGTAAAGCGTGAGCATGAACATGGACCCATTAGGAATCTCCCTGAAGATCAACTAATCTTTATTTTCATTGACCATGTGAAGCACAACTTAAAAAAAGCATAAGCAACCAGCTGTAGAAACAATGGAAAATAGTGCCATTATGGTATTTCAAAATTGAGAAAATAAGGAACTAATAAAAATGCACAAAGTTGTTCAAAACCAGAAACAAAAATAATAAATAATATTAAGGCATTTCAGTTGTTTAAAAGTAAACATTTGAACTTCAAGATAGTTATAATTTTATAAATGAGAATTATAGTATTATTTTTTTAACACAATTTGAATTTTCTTTAATGGGATTAAACATGAAATTCAACTTCTGAATAACTTGAAGCACTTGGTAATGGCGTTAAAATACAATGTACCATGAGTTGCTCTGATCAAATAAATGAAAAATTCGTAACAGGAAAAAATAGATATTCCGAGGTTGTTGAAAAAAACATGGAAATAAAGATTTCATTGATGAAAAAATTACATGGGAAATAAATTCTGGCTCGGAGCTGTCAGTACCCATTTGGTATTTCAATGCAGAGCCAGCAAATGAAAGAAACCAAACAGAATTTTTTTCTGCTGCAATGGAAACAGATGGATTTCCAGCATTACATCATGAATTACTTGCAGGGTGGAAGAGGACGTCCACAGAGACAATCATTATGAAGAAAAACGTTAGATTTAAACAGAATCAATGGCTTCCCCTGAGGAATCTCACCGCACAGATGATTATTCTTCAGCGCCAAATGCTTCACATGTTTCAGGCCCAAGATCTGCTCAGGAATTTTCCCTTTAAGTTCATTCTCTGACAGATCCAGCCATCGCAGCTCCTTCAATGCGCCGATTGTCCCTGGGATCTTGCCTACCAGTCGGTTTCGAGACAGATCTAGCCGTACGATCTGCTTCAGCATCGCAATCGATGGCGGAATTGTACCCCACAGCCCGTTGCTGGACAAATCCAGCCATTCAATGCCGCTTTCATCCTTGATCTCCAGTAGCCGGCCCTTGATCTGGTTGTTCGCTAAGTTTATGAACTTTAACTCTGAGAATTTCTTGTTCAGGATCCCTTCCAAACTGCCGAAGATTTTATTTGAGCTCAGATCGAGCCTGGAAATTGTGTCAGGCAAAGAGAGCGTAAAGAGATTCGAACTCAGGCTGTTATTTGCGAGAGCAAGCATTTCCAGGCCGCTTGTGTTGCTGAAAATGTTCGTCATATCGCCTGTGAGAAAATTGTGTGAAAGATCGAGGGAGCTAAGCATAGCAGGGGGTTTCCACATTTCCAGCGGCTGGTAAATACCGCAAGCGGCCAGATGCAGAGCATTTATTTCCATTTTGCTCAGCCAGTCAGGAAGTCTGCCTAAATGAAGACCATTGTAAGAAAGATCTAGGGTTAGCAAAGAAAGGGATTTTCTTAGGGTTATTGGAATCTCGCCGGATAAATGATTTCGGGAGACATTGAAATACCAGAGCTTAGACAAGCGGCTGAGAGAATCTGGAATAAGTCCGCTGAGCATATTATGGCTAAGAGACAGAGTGTTCAGAGATGGAGATAATCTGTAAGGAATGGGGCCAGTTAATTTGTTCTGAGCAAGATTTAGGTCAAGCAAAGCATTAAGGCCGCTAAAGCTTGAGGGAATTTCACCTGTGAAGAAATTTCTGGACAGATCAAGGTAAGTTAGCTTACTGAAATCTCCTATGAAAGCTGGCAGCGGGCCGTACAAAAGATTATTGTTCATGTCCAGATTATCCAGAGCTCGAAGTTCGGCAATGGCGGCAGGAAGGTCACCGGATAACCGGTTATTCCCCAGGTTTAGCTGAATCAGCGTCTTTATTTTCCCCAGCGCGGCCGGAACACGGCCGTTGAGTCGATTTCCCGCCAGAGACAATGCACGGAGGCTGCTGAGTTCACCTAGCTCGGCGGGAATCGAACCCTGGACCTCGCAGTTCTCGATGTAGAGCTGAGTTAATCTAGAGAGCCCTGAAATGGCTGCTGGAATTGTACCGGTAATGTACTTCATGTCGCCTATGATGAGCACCTCCAGAAATTTCAGATTTCCCAGAGAGGGAGATAAAATTCCTCGCATAAATGTCAATGTGTTTGCTGAATCTGGTGCTCTGTTTTGCAGAATGATCCTGATGACTCTTCCATTCTTCGGCTCGCATTCTACTCCTTCCCAGCTTCCGCAGCAATCTACTGCAGGGTTCCAAGATTTCAAAATTTCTGTAGTGTCTTCTTTGATCCCCTTCTTGAATTCCAGCAGAGCTTCTCTGTCATTTGCAGAGCATGTGACCGTGGGTTCTGCGTCTACATTGAAGAAAAAGGAGGCAAATGCCATGAAAAAAATTGAAGCCACCATAGCTCCACTTCTGTTCAGCATTGCCATGGCTGAATGTCAGACGAGAAACAAACAAAATAAAAAACTCAAATGTAGCGATCTGAGTGGACTTTGAATGATGCAGTTGCATATTATATACAGCAGTTTGATGGATCTGTGGGTCGCGGAATCACGGGGGCCATCGAGATCGTTGAAATCATAGAAATTTGTGAAAGGACGACGATTCACATGTCGAGAATTGCAACAGCTACGTTTTGGTATGGCGATCTGATTAGACTCGTTTCTGCGTCGTTTCTGCTAATTTGTCTCTGGATACAATGTATGAGTTTGAAATTGCAACTGTGAATCTGAGTGGATGCTAACGTCGGCTAAACCGTTAGTCGCCATTGTATATTCGGTAAAGCTCTGTGAAATTCAGACAACTTTGTATTTGGGAGGGACCCGCGGTGGACAAAAGTAAAGATAAATCAAGTACAGTTCAGATTACGCGTTGCTTTGGTCTAGGATGGTAGCTTTTTCATCATTGGTCCCACGTCAAAAAGAAGATTTTTCAATAAAGTGGATGTGCCAAATTATTAAAGTTTATGCAATAATGTTTTATTAGTATTTAATCAAAAGATAATTAACTGTTATTGTCCCTGAAATTTAGGTGCATATGCAATGCATGAACATGGGTAATTTATATATGGGTGCAATGCAAAGATTGAATAAGCCATTTCTGTGTTTTCAATTTTCAATGAACATTTATTTGACCCCTACATATCAATATTATCAATATTTAGTAAGAGAAGGTTATATGATTATAGCTAATTACATGTATTATAATATTAATTGTACATTAAATTTGGATGTGTTTTCTTAATATTAAATGTTATGGGATTCAAAAAGTGGTTATGTAGAAGTGTAATACAATCTCTTTAAATATTCTCACAAAAATTCTACCAAATAGCAAAACTCCTTCAATTAAAACGTACAACTTTTAATATACAATATAAGTAATAGTTGCACCATTAACAATGCAATTTCTTGACTATTACACCATAAGATGATTCTCTATATACCACTACTAAATTTTTTGTTATACGAATATTTAATATATATTTTAACAATAGAGATAAATAATTAATTTAAACTATATTAATAAGTGTTTTAAAATTTATTTATTTTTAAGTTCGAATTGGATGATAAAATTTTAGGTTTTAGGTAGTAAAAATTAGTATAAATATCTTAAATACATTTATTATATATACATATATATATAGTAAATAGTCATCTTATATGCTTCCATTTTTGGTTTATTTATATTAATTAAAAAAATTATAGAAAGAACTACTTTTATTTATTTAAGAGCTATATTGTTTATTTTATTTATTTTTATGCACTTCACCATAATATGACACTCTAGTAAAACTACTATTTAATTTTTTTCTCAAATCATTTTATTAAATATTTTTTTCTAAATTGAATGATTTATCTATCTATAATGATACATGGTGGAGTTCTATTAATAATATTAATTTAATCTAATATCAAATTTATAATCTATAATTATTATTTTTTAAATATGTTTTACAAAGTAAATAAATAATTAATGTAAAATATATTAACAAATATTTTCATTAAAATAATGAAATGTAAATTGAACTTTGATGATAATTTTTGAGATGCTAGATATGAAGAATTAGAATAAATTTATTATTTTATTTACTAACAACTTATCTTATTTACTTTAAATTATTTTATTATATTTTAATTTATTTTTTAATCTATATTTCTTAAATAATGAACTATTTTTTTATGTAATAAAATAATTTAATTTATTCATATTAAATATATAGATTTATTTTCCTTTTGTAATATGCCTTGTCATGATATAATGTTTGATTCAAGCTATTGTTTAAATTTTCTTCATGTTGTTAAATTTTTTTATTAAATTAAAATTTACACTGGGTTACTTAGTATATAATGATACCTCATTGAATAATAATAATAATAATGTTGATTCATCCATGGATATTTGATATATTTTTGTTATAATAAAGAAGAAATTAAATGATAAGTAGGAGATATTTTCCATAACCAATCAAGATAAGAAATTGCTATCAAGATCACTAATCATTGCTTCATGAGTAGTAGTTTGTACAAACTCATATCTCATGACAATGAATGGAATACTTAGCACTCATTGCATCTACTTGATGCTCACAAAGGTGAATCAATAAGCCTTCCTAGTAGGTCCACCCATCTTAGTACTATTACAACTCAAGCAACTTAGCCATGGAGTTTCCTCCAAGGTTAGCCTCACTTTACCTACAACACCATTTTTATAACCTTCAACAAGTGTTGTGCATTATGAACTATTCATTATTTAGAGCTCCTTTGGTTCACAAGTAATAAGTGGAGACATTTTTAAAAATAATTCAAATTGGAAATATTTGAGGTTAGGGCCCTGGGAATTTTGGAAAAATGCTTTGCAAGTGGGAACTTGTTGTGGAGACAAGTGACCCACCTCGAGGCATGTTCATGTCTTTGTAGAGCCCCTACGGGTTGATGCACTTTTTTCTTTGTTTTCTTACGTACATGTTTGGTTTTCTATATTGTCATTTGGGGTTTTTTTCATTACCTTGTTGCAAGTCAAGTCTGGCTTCCAGGCATGTGCCTAGTCTTTTAATCTTATTATGTCATTAGTATTGTCTATGAAGCCCTTTGTGAGATCCTTGAATGGTCAGGATTAATGATGGAAAATAATGTTGTAGTAATGAAAATATTAATACTACTCATGTGAGAAGGCCTCTTAGGTGATTAAGTTGTCTTACAAAGTAGTTGCACCAAAGAAAAGTTTGATGTGGAATATCCATCTTCTATTGTGTTCGATGGGGAGTTCTTCATGAGAGAAGATTTGGGACCAAGATGACTTGTGGATCCTAAAGCCAGTGGATGTCAAGTGGGAAATAGTGGCATCCTCAAATTTACAGACCTCAAAAGCTAAGGAGAGAGTAGGATTCCCCCTACTTGAAAACCTTTTTTCTTTCTCCTAATGAAGATATGGTAAAATCAATCAAATATGAGAATTCCATCTTTAAAATGTTTCTATTTTTGTTTGTTTGTATGGATGTTAAATTTTTTCCTACAAAAAGGTTTCTTGATGATTGGTTTAATAATATTTGGGAAAGAAAATGGGAATCATTATGAGTTTTAGTAGGATGACTAAAAGGGCTATTTTTTTGTTTTTCTTAAAAATCATAATATGCAAGATAAGTTTCAAAAAAAAAAATTCTAGAATGTGGGGCAATCTTTATTCAGATGTATTTCCTTAATCTCTGAATGGTAATGTGGATCAAGTTGTTTCTCATTCTTCACCCAATTGGGTTGAATTACAAAACATGTGGCCAAAATTTTGGCCTTTCATTCCACAAATGTTAAAGCCTTCTGGCCCAATGATGCAAGTGGAAAAATCTAGGCTGACTTTATCTCACTTCAATTCTAGGGTTTTGATTGCATTAAAATATGAGATTGAAATTCCTAAAGTTATTTCTTGGGTGAAGCCACAAAAATGGTTCCCACTTTTTATCATGAAGAAAAGTGACACAAAGTGTGAAAAAAAAAATTGGGGGGGGGGGCTCTGAGTGAAGTCAATGCTTTGACTAAATCACCCTAAGGGCTTTGTTCAAAGCCTCAACAATGAGATGTTCAAATGAAGCCCTAGGCTTTGTTCCAAGCCTCTTGTGCCCACCTACGGAAGTGGCTTTGAACAAAGCCTAGGGCTTCATTCGAAGCCATTCTGCCGCTAGAAACCCTTATAAATTCCAACGATTTTTATTTTAATCCTCATTTGTCTTGTAGTGATTTTGTGGACTAGGGGCTTAGAGTGGAGTGTGTGATGTCTATGGCTTGCATTATCATCCTAATAGCATTTTTCAACCTCTTTCATGTTGGAATTATACTAGGAAAGGTAAACTTCTAGAGGGTGGGGGGGCATGAATTAGTAGTTTAAACGTGGACCCATAAAACTTTCACCACACATCCATCTCATACATTCAATGAGTAAACTGAAATAACATGTAAAGCATGTACATCTAAGTCATGTAAATATATAAACATTCACACACATATAACACCAAATATGATTACCTAGAAACCTTTTAATCAGAAGGTAAAATTGGGGTGGGAATGACACCCACAAATATTCACTACTGTAGCAATAAAGTATATCCAATGAAGGTTACAATGTTTTGACCATGAAACATGATCTACCTTGTGAAAGGTCTACCCTATTAAAGGCTTACAAAGACTGTTAGGTCTCACCTTGTTAGAGGATTTCAACACCCTATTAAAAGTGTGCCTGGTTAAAGGACTTTAACTTAAAATTAAGGAAGCACCATGTTAAAGGATCTCATACAGCCTATTAGGACTACTATGTTAAGAGATTTTGACTAAAATCACCCGTTAGAATGTCTTAGCTTTGATCCTGTAGTTAGCACTTAATTGCTTAATAATAGATCACATCTAAACTGATGTCTTCTTGATCCTCCTTGATCAGGTGTCTCTTTGTTGTATCCTTTTCCTTTCCTCTATTTTGCTCAAACTGATTGTGCAATGTAATCTCACTTCACAACTCCTTAGCCACTATGAATGCACTGTTTGTTAATGCAAACTTCTCTCTGAGCTCCTTCAATACCTTACTCACTCGCTAGAGAGTTTAGGATTTTTCCTCCTTAAGAAGACTTAGTTGACTTAGGGTTAGGTATGAATCTACGACTGAGATTCATCCATTTTGCTGCTTAATCCTTCCCATTTTCTGATTGGTTGCATGTAATTACATAGGGAGTCCAACTCAAGATTTGTCCTTATCTCCAAAATATCAAAATTCAATCTTAAGTTAGCTCAAAAATAGTTTACATGGTTGTTTGTGCCTTTACAAACAAATATGTCAAAACTATTTTACTTAGCATCTGAAGTCTTTGATGCTCATCATATACTGTTCTCTATGTTGTGACTTGACATTTGTGTTACTTGACATACACTATCTACTCGACTCTTGTGTCACTCAGCATACACTATATGCTCAGCACTTGAGTGACTCGACATGCTCTATAATATACATGTTGTGCTCGACATGTACTACTTGTTTGGCATGAACTAAGTAAATAACTTAAGTGTGTTGAAACTCACTTTTCAAAACAATTCTGAGATCAATAATCTCCCCTTTTGACATGAGTGTCAAAAAAACTTGAGTATACATTAGTATTCTTCTTCTTATGAGCATAACATATCTCTAATTCAACTTATATACATAATTTCAAATTTTCAAAATTTTGTAACAAATTAGATACCTCATAATCTGATATCTCTCCCTGAGTTGATATGTCTGTTATGTATCTCTATCTCTCCCTTTTTGCTCTATCTCTCCCTTTTTCTCTATCTCTCCCCCAAAAATATGTCTCCCCCTTTTTGACACTAATGTCAATGGGCTATACACTTAGTCTATGTTTGTCCAAAAAAAAATATTATGTGTTGACATATCAGTCAAGTTTGTTATTAGTAACACACACTAATTCAAACTATATATAGCTACTAAGCTCTTTGTACAGCTATCAGTGTTTTCCAAGTATTTCAGTTTTCACCAAGTTCTATAGTTGCTATTGAGTCCTTCGAACAAATCTTAGTGGTTACCAAGTAGTCATAGTTATAGTGAAGATCAACAATGTAAACCATGCATCTCAGTGTATGCCGAGTTTACCAGTATAAGCTGAGTTGTGAAGTGTTCATCGAGTTTGCAATGTATGTCATGTGAGTCTAGTATTAACCAAGCTTCTTAGTGTTAACTAGGAAACTCAATTTATACTGAGCTCAAGGTGAGAATGTTTACCGAGCCATGTCATAGTAAACAAGTGATTCAACTTATAGGATAAGTTTCACAGTATCTATCGAGTCACTGGTGCAAACCAAGTTCAAGACTACTTAGAAGTGATCTATATGGACTGAGATTCTATGCCTACCAAGTGCATGACGATGTTGAGCATTGACAATGGATGTCGAGTATCAAAACCTCATCGAGTCAAACTTCAGAACCTGAGTGTCTTCATGTGGGCCGACTTTGTAATATTTGTGTTAACTTGTATTGTGGCTGACTTTGTAATTTGTATAATTGGATTGGTATATATGTAATGTATTACATCATATCCAAAGTGTGTGAGTATGGTGAAGATGTGAATGTGAATTAGAGAAAAGCATAAAGAGTGAATTATAAAGGCTACAGCAGTATAAGGAACAACAAAGTCATATCTATCACAGCAAGGTGATTAGCACATAAAGGAATCTCATTTAGCAAACCAAGTTGTAGATTAGAGATCATATAGTGTTTCATCCTAATAGGTGGATCTGTCAAATCCTTTAACAAGGTAGACCTAATAGTCTTTTGCAAATCTCTTTACCAATCTTGCATACTTAATTGTATGTTTGTAAATCCTTTCACAAGGTGGACCTAGCAGTCCTCATTGCTCCTAAAAGGGCAGATCAACAGAAGTGATCAATATAAACTTTAATAGGCTAACATTATAGTGTTGTACTAAAGTTTGTGGGTATCATCCCCACCCCAATTTTACTTTCTATTTGGAAGGTTTCTAGGTCACAAAATCTTTGTGTCACAATATTATGAATGCTTTCATGTTTTCAGTTTCATATGCATGCAATTAGATCAAATTAAACGTGATGGATTATACGCTTATTGGATTATTGGATTAAGAGTTGAAATTTTTGAATTTTTAGAAGTTACTTATCCACCCCTCCCCTCTTAGTAACTTAGCATAGTCCTAAATATTTTCAATAATTAGTATCAAAGTTTTGTGGTTCTCAGGAAAAAGTTTAATAGCTTGAGCAAAGATCAATACCATGGAGATATTTAGAATTGAAAAATCTATCGACAATGAGAAGTTGGATTTGAAAATGGCCCTTGCTCAACTCAAGAAAGCAAAGGAGCAACTCTCCCAATCCCTGAAAAGAAGAAAAGAACTTGTAATTCAAATGAATGATCATCTCTACATTGAAGAATGTATTGAAGACCTTCATTCAAGCAATTTAGATGAATTCAATGAAGCAATCAAAGAACTCCTAGAAAAGAATGGATCCCTACAAGAAGAAGTAAGAAAACTTAAGAAAGAGGAATAAATTTAGGCAATAAGGTTATTTGAAGTCTTGGAACAAAAAAATAAGATAAAAGAAGAGATAGATGGAAGGAACAATGAAATTTAGAACCAATCCCTTCAGCAAGTAGACCTTATTGATCGGCTCTCCAATGCAAATGAAGAAATCATGAGCCTAAGATTTGAAAATGAAAGAATGAGAAATGATCTAAATTATGAAAGGAAAATCAATGAAAGAATGAGAAATGATCTAAATTCTGAAAGGCAAATCAATGAAAGATCACATAATGATCTAAATTTTGAAAAGAAAATCAATGAAAGAATGATGAAATTCCAATCAAACATGAATCAATTGAATGAGCAAAACCTCTACAGGAAAAAATGAAAAGTAGGAATTGGATATACAGAAGAAGGACAATCATCCAAGCAAGGAGCTCAAAAGAACCAAAGACCTACTTGCAATCACTGTGGTAAGATAGGTCATACATCAAACAAATGTTGGAGCAATGGAAAAGAAAAATTAAATGGAAAATGCTACAATTGCAATCAGCATGGTCATAAGGCTAATGAATGCAAAGAGAAACCAAGATTTGAATGCAAATGTCACAAATGTAAGAAAAATGGACACAAGTCATCAAAATGCAAAACCAAGGTATTGAATCTAGTAGACCAAATTGTGAAAGCAATATTTAGTTGGGACTACAACACCTAGTGTAGATGTCATTATTGTGGAGAATTTGGGCACATTGGAATAAATTGTGTAAAGCATTATTTGAGGAAAAGAGACACCACTAAAAGATGTTTCATTTGTATAGAACTTGGTCATCTTCCCAAGAACTGCATGAATACTGGGACAATTGAAGATGAGAAAAAGGAAAAAGCTGATAACATTCGTAAATAAATGAGACAGTAATGGGTTCCTAAGTCTACCAAGGGTACAAGTCCAAGTAATGATGATAAAGTCACTCAAGAATTGGGTGACTATATCATTGCTACTTGAGTTCTCAAAGGAGAAACTAGAACTATGCTATCAAAGAAGACATCCAAAAAAATTCCAGATTGAAATAGCAAAATGATCCAAATTAGTATTCAGGATACAAAGGGATTACTGAGTACAAGTGTCTACTGAGTTATCTTCTCTACCGAGTGAGGTTGGGTCACAGACTCTACTGAGCAAGGTCAGGAGTATAAAAGATGCTTATGGTTACCAAGTCAAGAAGACTTTGTCAAGTGTTCAATGCAAGTGTAGCAGATGACACTCTGTCAACATGATGTCAATCGATCTACCTTTCATACTGAGCATTTATGGAAAAAAATTAGCAAAAGGCATGAAATTGAAATCATTTCTTATCGTGAAATTTTGAGTGCTATTACGAAAGTGCAATCTTTAGAGCTTCCAAGTGATTTGAGCGAATTTCCTATGAAAGTTTTCAAATTCCCTCAAACCCTACTAAGTGAAGATGGAATCCAACTTTAGAAAATTTAAGTGAGGATCTGACATGTTGGTTCATGGAGTGGAATGGAAAGCACCGGATTTTAAGCTCACTCTTATGATTGCTAAAACCCTAGATCTGAGTGGAGCTCAATCTCAAATCCCTCCAAAGGTACTTCTGGTCAATGATATTCACACTCATTTCAAATGTGTTATTCAAGAGATTGGTACATTGGAAATGGATGATTCCCTAGGCCAACTATGTGTAAATGGAGTTTTGAAACCCAAGCACCAAAACTTGGAAACCAAAGGGTTAACTCACATCCCTCACATGCCCCATGAATTTCAAGTTAAAGGGATTAGGTTTATCCTAAGTCGAGTGCATAATGGATAGTTGTGGTTGGAATAACCAATGTTGATCACAAAGGAGATGATTCATCTAATCACTAGTCTCCCAATGCTAGCCAAAGCTAAGACAACAAAAAACCCTAGGTCGGGCATAATTGGAAAAGAAAACCCTAGCAGAATGGAATGGCAAAGGAATGAAAATTAGTAGTATTTTTTATATGGAATTGAAGTTTGGTATTCACGTCATTGCACATAAGATTTATAGCTATAGCAAGTTGAATAGCATGTCATGTGAAGTTGTATACTTGGCATACAAGGTGGTAAAGAACAATTTGTCATTTGACCTTACCAAGCTATTGTAAGACAATTCAAAAAAAACATGGAAAGCACAAGACATCAAAGAATAACCCGTGTAAGTTTGGTTCCTTGTTAATTTTTCCATTCTTTTATGTTTTCAAATTCTTCCCTTCAAAAGGAAATATTGTGTGGAGAAAAGATGTGCCTGTATTATATCAAATAAATGAGTTTATTGTTGAAATGGACCGTGAAAACTAAAATAGTATTATAGATCATTATTTTTATGCATTCAAAGAGAAAATGAACAATAGATTCTAAATCCCCAAGAAACTAGTTGAAGATTATAAGGACAATGTATGTTTCATGGTGGATTGTGACAAAGTGTACATTTAGGCAGTTAAGCCTAGAATTGCATGGGTAAAACCTCTCGATTATGTGGTTAATATTGATGAAACTAAAGATATCATTGAAGCTCTTGTAAATGAGCCAATTGATCCTAAGGCTACATATTTTGGAACATATGATGAAACAAAAGCCAGGATTGAACTTGAAATAAAGCTTCCTCGGGTGGTGAACAAAGGGAAGAAGAGAATTACAAAACTGAAATCCAATTCAACCCTTTTGTTAACCAAGGGAAAAGGTGAAGATGAGGAAGCAGAGGATGAGACAAAATCTAAGGAAGAAGATCCATTAAGGAAGAAAGGCAAGCTGATTATCACGCCCCAAAATTCATCCACTATAGTATTCACAAGGAGATCTTCAAGGAAGAAATCTAATAAGGAAGGAGGAGAACCTTCTAGGATGGACTAAAATAACTTCAAGAACAAGCAAGCATAACCAACTTTAAAGCATTAAAATATGAGACTATGACTGCAGAAGAAAAGAAGTAGATTGAAGACCTAGTAATGAACAAAATGGGTAAGTGGAAATACTCACCAGACCAGCTTACTTCTCAGCTCCCTAATATTTTTTTGGAAAAGATAAAGCGAAGATGGGATTTTGCCATTCAAACTATCAAAGAAATAAATGGGAAAACTTCGAGGCAGCTATTACTGAGCATATCCGATGTAGAGGTAAGAGAGTTACTAAAGAAAAATGAAGAAAAATTGACTCTAAAGTTCAATACTTGTCTGGTTTTGATTAAAAACATTAAGCATGTTGTAAAGAATGCAACAAACACTTGGAAGAATATCTATCTATTACATAAACCAAGTGATTTTCTAGTTGATGTTAAAGATGAAGATGATGAAGAAGAGAATATTGAAGAAGTAACTCATTTTGACAATGAAGAAGATGAAGAGGATCAAGGACAAGAGGCTACCAAGGAAGCAAAGCCAGATGATGAGGAGACTGATCTAGTTAAGATAGCTGCAGCAGTCATTACCTCACTTCCTCACTCTCCAAGCAAGCCAGTGACAACATCAAGCATGGCAAAAATCTCAACAAGTTTGATAGTGACCACCAGTGCCAATCCAAATGTCCAATCACTCTTTGCTCCCACTCAAGTTAGCACATCGCTAATAAAAGTGACCTCTACTTCATCTACCGAGATGCAGACTCTTCCTTCATCAACCAAGTTGACTACTTCAGTTTTGAGCACATCAATTTTGGATTCTTTAGATATTTCTATAAATATTCCTTCAATAAGCACAATATTAGTTTTTACAGCCAATCCTAGCATGTCTACTATTATTTCTATTCCAGGTATAAAAGAAATAAGTGTAAGGATAGTTGAGCTCAAGGTTCAATTGAGCAAAAAAACTTTGAGTAAAGGAAAAGAGCTAGAGGAAGAAATTGATTTAGATGAGGAAATTATAATCCCAAATTGGGACATTTCCAAGCTTACTCCAGATCAAATGCAATCATTTGGTGAACTCCTCCAAAAGAAGCCTAAACAACAAAGACTAAGAGAGGAGAGAGATGACGAATTTAAAATAATTGAAGATGCAAAGAACATTTTGGCAGAGGCCATAAGTATTGAGGTTGACTCTTTTCAGCCAATTTTTAATCAGCTAGCAGAGGTAGAACAAAAATTTAATGAAGATACTAAGGGACAAGTTAAGTTAGTGAAAAAAGTAGAAAAGAAGTTTGATAATAAACTGTTGGAGCACATTGCTCAGTAGATAGCCATTTATCAAGTAGAACTTTCTACAATTTTGGCTAACTTAGAAGCATCTTGTACAAATGTGTCACCATTTTTTGGAAAGCTATGTGTTGTTTCTAAGTTCACTAAAGAAATAAAGGAAAAATTGTCCAAAATAGATGAATATTTGAAAGCTAGTGCTTAGCAGCTACAACTTGACCCTAGTTCAAGCTCTACACATTTTTAAAGGATACGATTTTTGTCAGATATGCAAGAAGAATTGCTTAGAGAAGAAGCAAGGATTAGATCCACATTGATAGATATACAAAATATGATTCTTCCCATCATGGATGCACTACAAAAACATATTATACATTCAAAAACTCTCATCCATGACAATAACTTCTTCATTGCAAATCATATGATAGAATTGTTAGCAGAAGTCCAAATTGTAGTTCACACATACAAGGTCTTGCAAGAAAATTGGGATAACACCTTGGAAATCATTCTCAAGGTACATTCAGAATGTTTGGCATTAATGTCAATAAGGGGGAGAAAGATACATGAATGGAGAAAGACATATGTTATGGAGGAGATCATGCAATAAGTTGAAAAATCAATTGGGGAGTAAGATATGTACAGAGAGATATGTTGTATATAGAAAGAAGATGTATAGTATAATATATGAAAGAACCTTACCATGTACAAATATATCCCTTACAAAATCAATTTTGAAAAATCTTTAAAATAGTATACTCTACTGAGCTAGTATCTCAAGGTGATGGATAAAATGTATTTAGGAAACTTTTTCAATTCAGTTTTGGCTAATAAGTGTTTTTGTCACTAATGCCAAAGGGGGAGATTGTTGACATATTAGTCAAGTTTTTTATTAGTGACACACACTTATTTAGATTGAATATAGCTATCAAACTCTTTGTACAACTATCAACGTTTTCCAAGCATTTTAGTTGTCACTGAGTTCTACAGTTGCTACCGAGTTCTTTGGACAAATCTTAGTGGTTACCAAGAATTCACAGTTATAGTGAAGATAAGCAGTGTAAATAGTGCATCTTAGTGTATGCCGAGTTTACCAATACAAGTTGAGTTATGCAGTGTTCACTGAGTTAGCAGTGTATGTCATGCGAGTCCAGTGTTAACTAAGCTTCTTAGTGTTAACCAAGTGACTCAATTTCACCAAGTTTGAGGTGAGAGCGTTTACCAAGTCATGTCATAGTAAACAAGTGATTTAGTTTATATGACAAGTTTCATAGTATCTACCGAGTCACCAGTGCAGAACAAGTTCAAGACTACTTGGAAGTGATCAGTATGGACCAAGCTTCTATGTCTACCACGTTCATGATGATGCCAAGCATTGAAAATGGATGCCAAGTATCAGAACCTCACCAAGTCAATCTTCAGAACCCAAGTGTCTTCATGTGGGCTAACTTTGTAATATTTGTGTTAACTTGTATTTTGGTCAACTATGTAATTTGTATAACTGGATTGATATATATGTAATGTATTGTATCATATGCAAAGTGTGTGAGTATGGTGAAGATGTGAATGCAAATCAAAGAAAAGAAGAAAGAGCGAATTACAAAGGCTAAAATAGTATAAGGAATAACAAATTCATATATATCATAGCAAGGTGATTAGCACATAAAGGAATCTCATTGAACAAACCAAGTTGCAAATTAGAGATCATCTACTATTTCATCCTAACAAGTGGATCAATCAAATCCTTTAACAAGGTAGACCTAACAGTCTTTTGTAAATATCTTTATCAAGTGCATACTTAATTGTATGTTTGTAAATCCTTTCACAAGGTGGACCTAGCAGTCCTCATTTCTACTAACAGGGTAGATCATTGAAAGTGATTAATGTAAGCTTCAACAGGCTAACTTTATACTACGGTACTAAATTTTGTGAGTATCATCCCCATCCCAGTTTTACTTTCTATTTGGAAGGTTTCTAGGTCACCAAATCTTTGTGTCACAGTATTATGAATGCTTTCATGTTTTAAATTTCTTATGCATGCAATTAGATTAGATTATATGTGATGGATTATGTGCTAATTGGATTGTTGCATTAAGAGTTGAAATTGTTGAAGTTTTAGAAGTTACTGATTCACCCCTCCCCTCTCAATAACTTAGCATAGTCTTGAATATTTCCAACATTTTGGACATCTAATATTATCTTGAGAGCTACATCCCAGTTCTTACATGCCACATCCAAATACTTTATTTGGATAGCTAGCTCAATAGCAAGGTGAACTAGACCATCTAAGGTTGAAAGATTTGGGTCTTTCTTCATTAGGGTTTATGCATAGCCTAGATCCTTGTGCAAAATTTCCATATGAGGGGTTAGAGTGGCTTGGATGCTAGTTAGTTTGACCCTTATGTTGGCCTTATCTACTGACAAAGTATTTAACTGACTCTGGTTTTGAAGCAATGTCTTGAAATGCTTCTCACTATGAGCTAGATTCATAGGTAGTTTGGTACCTAATGAACTTATCTAACTTGCCAAGCTCAAGATGTGGCTTCTGGTCTCTTGGGTGAAGAGTGTTGGATTAAAAAATTTAGTGTATAATGAGAAGATATTCTCAAGTAACTTCTTCACATCCTTAACCTAAGTTGCCAATGCAACTTGTGTCAGTGCTATGTCACCTCATATTTTCTCATTGACTTTGCTTTGAAACTTCTTTTCTAACCATTCTAATAATTTGGCATTTGTATCTAGGTCAGCATTACTCACCTTCTCCACTATATTTGTTATTTGTTCTATTAGTGGCTTGGTCTCATCTAGAGTTAGCAGATTGAATGCATCTAAAAAGATGTCTTTGATGCCCTGTAGTGCTTGCTTCTACTTGTGCTCCCTTCTAAGAATTTCTTGATGCTTTTTCCTTGCTAGGGCGTGTTGTAATATGCCCATTTATACTATAGTTATTGTAACGTAGTCATACTTAGGTAGAAAAATTTCTTCATCAAGGCTCATATCTCCATATTGGATCACTTCTTCTACCTTTGATGAACCCAAGCTCAACATTGAGATCTATAAAGGGGTTGCACCTATGCTCAACTTCTAAAGATTTTGAGTGGAAGGAGTGCCAGGCATTGGTAAGGTTACCAGTGCTTGGATGGCTATTTTCTTCTTTGATTGAGGGGTCATCTCACTCTCTTGAAGCTTGCACTATTTTGCCACAATGACTTGACTTGCACCTTGATCTTGTGTTGTAGGTGTAGATAAGTTTACATGTCCTTTTCCACTCTGTTCTTCTATAGTGGCTTGTGTTTCCACTGTACTCTTCTCAACTGTATCAACCTTATCTATGTAGCTTTAGGTTCTTTGACCAAAGGTTGTATGGTAGTGACTTGAGGGATGATAGAAGGTGGTTCTTATGGATTCACCTTTTCCCTTTCAGTATTAGTCACTAATTTTTGTAATTTATCTATACTGACCAAAATAGGATTCTCACAAAGTTTGGCCTACAGTGTAGACTGGTCTAATATCTTCTTCAAATCACTCTCTCTAAGGGGATTTCTGTTCAAAGGTGATAGGTTAGAAACATCCTTAACAGTTACTATTTTAGTAGTCTCACTTGTGACATGTTGAGGATTGACACTTGGCAATTGTGTGTCTTGGACACTCTGTTCTTCATGCTACTCTAGCTTAGTTTTTGCCTTGTCATCTATTTGCATTGTTGCTCCTTCCTCAATAGTATTATCTTTTTCATCATTCTCTTCATCATGTTTTACTTTAATGGGTTTTGGTTCTCTTTCCTTTACTGTAGTCAACCCATAAGTAAGTTTCCACATCTATGTTGACTTTTTCACTAAATCCTCAATGTTGTTTTGTAATATGCTAAAGGCTTTGTATTTAGGTGTGAACCTGACTACATATTTCTTCACAGCCTTAGCAATTTGTGCCTTAGATAGTTCAGGCATCACTTGTGCCAGTGAGGTCTCCCTAATTTTTCTCTTTGGGTTCAAACAACAATGTCATTTCCATTCAACTCAATCATATAAGCTTTTGGGCATAGAGTTGGCAATCTCTAATGGAGTAGTCTTGAATTTTTCCATCATGGCATATATGGCCTCCTCCACTTGGTTCTTCTCTACTTTACCAAGATTGTCAAAATCTATATGTGTAAATCCTATTAAATCTACACTATTCTTAACATTTTCACATAAATTTTCTAAGTCTGAAAGAGGATTGTGACTCACCACCTTAAATTAGTTGATGTCATCCAACTCAGTTTTCTCTTCATCAGACTTAGCTTGTGCTATATACTTCCCTCTTGGCCTTTTCTGCAACTGACCTCCTTGCTCTGCTTGTTTGATCTTTTCTTTAGCCTTTTGTGTAGTTACACGTGTACTAGCTCTTGTAGTAAGTGTAGTAGGATTGGCTTGGCTTGATTTTACAATTTTCTTAGCCCTTGTCACTAGTTGTGCCTTGGCCTTCCTCTTCTTTGTATTAGTGAGTGTAGGTTCTTCCTCGGCTTCTTCTTCCTTGACACCTTCAACAACTTCACTCTTCTCCTCTTCTAGATGATCTTCACCCACCCCTTGAGTTAATGCAAGAGGTTCTTGTGCTTGAATGTTTTTTTCCTCTTCATCCTCTTCCTCCTCCTACTTGACACCCTCTCCAAACTTAGCTTTCAATTTCTTCACTATATTATCTTTTTTCTTAATGGCAAAGGTAGTCTTGAGTTCCATTGTGAATTTGGATTTATCTATTTCATAATTTCCAAATATCTTTCCACTTTTATCTACCTATTCTACAAGTAATTTAGTAATAGCTATAGAGGCTTGATCCACATTGATTTCATAACCTAAGGGTCTTAACCATGTGACCCTTGGTGTAGCAACTTGTACAAAAGTGTAGTTAGCATCCACTAGAAAAGATACATCATCATAGTGTTTCACTACTAGTGACACTGGTATTCTCAACCTTTTCTTCACTAACTAATTGAAATCCTCAAAGTAGCTAGTCATCATAGATTCGAATTTCTCTCCTAACTGCTCAATGTATTCACCAATCTGAATTGCAATTGACTATTGGTTTTCCAAGATACTATTCCAAATGTTGGAAATGTGTTTTACACATAAAAAAATATGCATATCAATATAGAACCAAATTTTCATTGTGCACTCTTTGTCTTTCTGATGGCTCCAAGGTTCTCAACTAGCTATTGTAGTTGGAGTTTTGCTAGATCACATGTATGATCTTTCTTGACAATTTTTGTATCCCACATCCATAGCTATGTAGGGCACACTATTTAATCTATTAGATTGGTAAAATTTGTCTGAAATTACCTTGACAAAAAACTCAATAAATGGGTCAATAATTGTATCAATTGTCATGCCTCTTTTGTTCTAGACAACTCCAATGTTCTTTTCAATCACTTCCTTAGCATCACTTCTCAGTGTCTTAGGCTGATCTAGGGTTGGGTAACTAGTAACCCTATGTATTATGCTCTAAGTAATTTTGATAGGTCCATTTTCTAGCCACAATGAATTATCATGTACTCAGCTAAGTACTATCCTTATCCATTTTTTCTTAAACACATTTGGGATATCTAGGGCTTGTGTTGATCCCTTTTTCTCTATGATTTTGAATTCTTCCTTCAATACACCATTAACATAGAGTCTATTTTATGCTTATCTAATCTCCATATCCCCAATGCTACCAATTTTATAGTTATAGCATTTCCTTACATCTTGCACCATTAACACATTCAGTGGAATCATCAACAATGCACCAAAAGGATCTTTCTTGTATACAACATCAGGAATAGCTTTGAAAATGGGTGGCTTAACTTAATTACCCACTAATTGAACATTCAAAACTTTCTTTCCCTCTACATTCTTTGAACAAGATATCATTCTATGAAACTATGGTTTACAAATATGTAAACTGCATAGCTCGGCTCTTGATAAATACCTTATAAAATCTATGAACTGGTGATGAATCATTGCTCAAACCTTCTACAATAACTTTGGATCGTTTTCTAGATTGCCTTATGCTCTTCTTTCTCTTTCTCACTTTTGAAATGATGAAAAATGAGTCAAAAATTGATCAAATACCCTTTAAAACCCTGTAATTAATGTTGAGTGCTTACACAACTGTAAGCTCGACATGAACTAGTTTTAGGCTCACTTGGCATCCATTATCATTTCAATCACTCAGCAACCACTATGAGCTCGACATCAACTAGCCAATTTGTTAGCTTGGCATCTTCTAGCATTCCACTCGACACATATAGGGAACTTTTCATACTCGGTAGTGACATTCAAAACTTAAAGATTTATCTTGGATTTCTAAAAATATCTTTCATCTTTTTTCATGCTAATGTAATTTTTTAGTACTAAAACCTCTTGGAACTGATGTATCATGTAACTTTTAAATATTAGTTCCACATACCTCTTGATTGCCTAGTTTGATGAGGTGTGATCCCCTGATCCATTGGGTGAAGTGACCCTTCTCCATTTGATGTGATGCAATCATTTTTTTCTTCCATGTTATATTCATTTCATCTCTGATGTGTTCAACATCTACCTTACCTTTTCCTTTATCAAACTCACAAACCTTTGATCTTGTTGGACAATATCTACTAATGTGACCAGTTTTCAAACAATTGAAACATGTGGTTTGACTCAACTACCTTTGGTACTTACCTTTGAAGTGTCCTACTAAAATTCTCAAGAACATTTCCATATTCTTGACAATAATGATAGCTATATCTTGTGTTAGAATCCTAATTATAAGAGTTGCCATTTTTCCTTACCTTTGTTTGCCTATTTGATGACCACATGGGTTTGGATCTACACTCAAAAGCTCTATGTCCATACTTCTGATAGTTGTAGCAATATCCTTCAAATCTTTGTGTATTCATGGTCTTGGTTCTGCATTCATGTGCTTGATGACCTTTCTTTTTGCTCTTATGGCAGTGAACCATGTGCTCAGGCTTGATATTTTGATTTTTAGTCTTGCTCCTAGACACATTAGCAGTATGTCCTTTCTTACCACAATTATGACAAGTAGGTTTGGAGTTCTTACCTTTGTTTTTCCTTTCTTCAGTACTTTTAGATGACTATCCTTCTTCAGTGCTTGTATATCCCAATCTAGATGTATCATTATTGGATCTAGGGGATCTCAATAATTGATCAAAGTATTTAATGGCTTCATTTGGCTTGTTGAAGGTCTTAGTAAATTCCTTTTCCTTTTTTATATCATTTTACAATTTCTCATTTTTCAATTTCAATGTGGTTATCTCAATGTCCTTGACATTTAGTTCATAGTTGGCATTCATCATTTGTTTTAGTATATCTAATTGCATGTTGGAAATCTTGGTTAGCTCTATCGACTTTTCTTCTAGTCTATTACTTAAAATGCTTTTGTCTTCTTCAATCATGGCTTTGTCTTCCATAGCTTTCTTCATTTGTTCATTCACCTCACATAGTAGTATAGCTTGTGATTCTTTTTCTAACTTGAGATTTCTGATTTCCTCAACTTGGGCTCTATTCTTTTCCATTATATTTACAATTTTTGCATCAAATTCATTAGAGTCTTCACTTGCAAATAGCTTATTAGTTTCCATCTCTTTGTATTGTGTGTCATTCTCCACAATAGAAATGTATTTCCTTCTCTTCAAATATTTCTTTAGTTCTTCCCTTGCTTCATCTAGTTGATGTAGAATGAGTTGTATTTCAATTCCCTAGTTCTCAATAATTTTTCCCAATTTATAGACTTCCATTTCAATATCTTTCCTCAAAGCTGCAAAGCTTCTCTTTTAGAGGACTAGGTTCTAATACCAATTGTTGGAATTACAATAGGAAAGGTAAACTTTAGAGGGGGGGTGGGGGGTGAATCAGTAGTTTGAATTTGGACCCATAAAACTTTCACCACACATCCATCTCATACATTCAATGAGTAAATTGAAATAATGTGTAAAGCATGTACATTTAAGTCATGTAAACATATAAGCATTCACACACATATAAGACTGGATATGATTACCTAGAAACCCTTCAATGAGAAGGTAAAACTAGGGTGGGGATGACACCCACAAATCTTCACTACTATAGCAACAAAGTGTATCTAATGAAGGTTACAATGTTTTGACCATGAAACATGATCTAGCCAGTAAAAGGTCTGCCCTATTAAAGGCTTACAAGGACTGTTAGGTCTCACCTTGTTAGAGGATTTCAACACCTTGTTAAAAGTGTGCCTGTTTAAAGGACTTTAACTTACAATTAAGTAAGCACTCTATTAAAGGATTTCATACAACTATTAAAACTACTCTATTAAGAGATTTTAACTAAAATCACCTATTAGGATGTCTCAAGTTTGATCCTGTGGTTAGCACTTAACTACTTGATAAAAAATAACCTCTAAATTGATGTCTTCTTGATCCTCCTTGATCAGATGTCTCTTTGTTGTATCCCTTTTCCTTTCCTCTATTCTGCTCTAATTGATTATGCAATGTAATCTTACTTCACAACTCCTTAACCACTATGAATGCATTGTTTAAGCATGCAAACTTCTCTCTTAGCTCCTTCAATACCTTACTCACTTGCTAGAGAGTTTAGGGTTTGTCCTCCTTAAGAAAACTTAGGTGACTTAGGGTTAGGTATGAATCTACAACTGAGATTCATGCATTTTCCCACTTAATCCTTCTTATTTTCTGATTGGCTACATTTAATTGCATAGGGAATCCAACTCAAGATTTCTCCTTATATCCAAAATATTGAAATTCAATCTTAATTCGACCCAAAAATGGTTTACATAGTTGTTTGTGCCTTTACAAACAAATATGTCAAAACTATTTCACTCGACATCTGAGGTCTCTAATGCTCGACATATACTGTTCACTATGATGTGACTCGACATCTGTGTTACTTAGCATACACTGTCTACTCAGCTCCTGTGTCACTCAATATACATTGTCTACTCGACACTTGAGTGACTTGGCACTCACTGTGACTTGGCATGCTCTATAATATACATGTTGTGCTCGATATGTACTACTTGTTCAACATAAACTAAGTAAATAACTTAAGTGTGTTGACACTCACTTGTCAAAACCAATCTAAGACAAAATTTTGAACATCCAACATACCAAGCATGTGCATATTCTTCCTTTTTTATATTTTTATGAATACTTAGTTTCTTTTAATGAATATTTAGTTGATTTTAATGAATATTTTGTTATTTTCAATGAGTATCTAATTATTTTTTATTATATCTTAATTATTTTTTAAGTTTACATATTATCATAATTAGTTTTATGATAGATGAGTGTTTTTATTATGTCATATATTTTCACACAATAATAGTTAGAAAATATTAAAAAATAATAATTTAAACTATAGTTAGAAAAATGTTAGGTTTTGAAAATGAAAACCCTAGGTGGTTAGAAAATAAAAAATAAAAACCCTAGGTATATAGAAAACAAAAAACAAAAACCCTAGGTGGATAGAAAACAAAAAATGATTTAACTCTAAGTGGATTAAAAACAAAAAAAATGAAAACCCTATGACTAAAAAAAAAAAACAATCCTCTCTTCTCAAGTTTTCTCTCTTCTCTCTCTCTCTCCTCACTTTCTCTTTCTTCTATCTCTCCTTAGTTTCTCTCTCTTCACTCATCTCCACTTAATTTCTCTTCATTATCCTTACTTTCTCTTCCCTCTCTCTCCTTACTCTTTGTTAGCTTATTTTTGGAATAGGATAGTAAAAGTTTAAGGCATGCTTGTTGAGCTTGAGAACTATTTTAGGGCAAGGTTCTAGAAGCCCTATATTGTCCTTATATGCCTTTTTCTTTTATTATTTTTTCTTTCCACAGTTTTAACCCTTAGATCAATCCTTTATATGTGTAGTTCCATGTTTGAAATGAGTTGGTGTTACTTTTGAGTTGTGATGTCATGATTCCTTTCTAGGTACCATGTCTCTAGTCTAATGATTCTTAATAATTTTATGGTCGTAGTGATGCAGCACATTTGTTAGAAAGGTATTTGTAACATCTCCATGGTTAATAATGATGGGTCAGATAGGCCATCGATGTTGCAAGGGATCCTCTTGACATGAGATCTCTAGGGCTATGAAGGTTCACAAACGACCAAATGGGATGATCTAGGAAAAGCACTATGACATAAACAAATTAAAGGTAGAGATGCAGTGATCACTGGAAAGATGAATTACAATGCTCCACGTTTGAGTTCTTAGTGTTGATATTAACTAGAGATGTGGAGATTAACCATGCTCACAACTTCGTGCAGTTATGAACATGGTCTAACTTGACAATGGTGAGGTAGTGAGAAGGTTAACAAAGGGTTGTGAAGTAGTGAAAAGGATAGTGTAATAGTTGTTTGCTACTTTGCTAGGTGTTCTAAAGGCAATAAATAAATAAAGGTGGGATGTGGCAATCAACTATAAAGATGGTTAGCGCTAGATCTCCACTTTAGTGATTTTTATTTTTATAATTGTTGCGACCTAGTGATAAAGGAATGACATGACTTTCATTATTTTGCAGAGCTAAAGGTTTGATAGAGAACACGAGTCACGAGCTAGAGATAAAGTTAACACACAACATCGCTGAAAGCAAGATATGTTGTCATAAAGGACTTGTGATGTTATGAGAGGCCAGGGTTGCTAAGTCTTCTCACTATCGCAACTTGAGCTATTAAGTTACTAATAACTATCAAGAAGTATAGATAGGGAAGAAAAGTGACCGCCGCTACATCCCTACTCTTAAAAGTGTATGTACATTATGAAAAAATAAATTTCTTAGGTGTTGGATGAATGATGACTAGTAGTACGGATGTCGTAAAGTGTAAATGCAAGTGTTTTTTCTAGAAATTTGATAGATTTCATGCATGTCACCTTAAACACCATTAATCCCATAGAAGCCATTAAAGGGTTAATGTAACAAAGTTTTTGTCACCAGTCTTAGTTAAGGTGATGTTGTAGAGAAGAGAATTGTGCATAGAGTTTGTTAAAATATTTGAATTGCAGAGAATGGCACAAGAGGAGGTAAAATTGATTTCTCAAGTAGTTGAGGAGGTGCTTGCCACTACAATGGAAAAAAAGATGAAAAACCCCAATCTATTCATAGATGAATGGGCATATTTCTTATTAGGCTCCTCAAATGCATAGTTTGCAAATTCCAATGTTTTGAAGGATCCATAAAGTTTTTGTAGAGATGCAGTTGTGCTTGAAATAAATGGAATTAAGCTATTATGGTTCTTCTATAACAAAAGGGTGTGTAAACCTCCAATTTTAAATCTTTGGAATAGGAATTTGGGTAAGCTAATTATACTAGAGATTTTTGCTAATGTAGACCTATTAAAATCTTTAATTAAAGCATATAATCCAATGAGCCACACATTTCACAAGAAGGATAGAAGCATATTGTGTACATTGGATAGGGAGAATTTCATAGAGGTTTTTGATTTAGGAGGACCCATGGCTTGTATTATTGATTTGGGGAAACTTGAAGAAACTTTCAAGACACAGAAAACTTTTCTCATTGGGAAGGTTATGAGGAAACATATTGTTGTTGCTTCACAATGCACGCCCCATTTCACCTAGAAATGGGGACCCCCTACTTTATTTTTAGGTTTTCCAAATCCCTATATTGGAGTTTCAGTCTTTTTATGTTTTATCTAGTGTTTTTGGTCAAATCTAGGTCCCAGTTTGAAAACCCAGAGTTCACGATTCTTACAATTAGAGGGAAAAGTCATCTTTTTGAAAAGAAAAAATGTGCACCTAGTGCACCTTCTGAGGTGTGCAAGTGTGCTAAACATCTTAAGAAAGAACTCACTATAGGAAAGTGCATAGTAGTGTAGCAGTGGACCAACATAGCTATGCACCTCCCACAACCCACTGGGTCTTGGGTCTATAAAACTTGGGGACCCCTTTCCCACCCCATTTCATTTTGACTCCTCTAGCTTCAGTTGAGTGCAACACTACACCACTAGAGGTGCGCATCACCCCTCTTTCACTCCATTCACCTTCACAAACACAAACAAGTTAATCAAAAATAAATTTAGGTGCATAGATGTGTACATTTTGTCTTCACATAAAAAGCTTTAAATTTTTTTTAAAATTCACTAACACTTTTATTATAGGTGTGTAGTTGCGCACCTCATAAGGTGCACACATGCACATTTATAATAAAAACACCCTTGTCTCTGCTAAGTATATCATAGAGTGCACATCAATGCACCCCTTGATGTGTGTTGTTGTGCACCCTATGTATTGAAAAGCTTTACAAAGCTAAATGCACACCAAGCGCACCTCAGAGATGCACCAGGTGCACATTATTTTTGCATTCTAGGGATACAAATCAAGTTTTAGGTGTTTTTGTCTTTTAGGGTTTCTAGGTTTTGTTTACGTCATTATTAGGGTTTGAATTAATCATTTTTTCTTCAACTCTAGACTAATAGATGTTCTTTTTATGCAGATTCAATGGCTTCTTCATTGTCCTCCCTTGCTGCAAAGATGGTCCTAAAGCTCATGGTGTTCAAATTTCAAGGTTTTCTGACTAAGTCATGCTTTCAAGATGACTATTTAGAGATCTAGGACACTAAGCTTGGTCATACTAACTTGATTTCATTTCTAGCATTGTACAATAAACCCACAAAAAGTTCTCCAATGATATCCGTATTGATCCAATCAGGAGTTATTAGTGCCTACATTTATAGTATAGTCACCAGTGAGGCCAAAGATAGTACACCAACTTGATAGACTAGTTGGATATGACAGGGCTCAAAAGGGTAAAGGAAAGAGGAAGATAACTTCTCCTCAATAGGCTTAGCCAGAAGAGTAAGTGACTCAAGCACCTCTACAAAAAGGAAAAGACAATGTACAAGGGTATGAGAATGTGGAAGCTACACAAACTCAACACAATCATCAAGTGCTGCCAAATGAACAAGGCTGAGAAGAAGCTGAAATTGAAGAACAAGAAGTGCCTTCACAAGAAGAACAAGCCTCCCTTCCACTAGTAAGAGAAGAAATATTAAGACTCCAATCACAAGGAGACAAAAAGTTGTTAGGAGATTGATTCCTTTCCAAATAGTCCCCAAACGTATCCTAGAAGAAGTGGAAGAAGAAGATTAAGAGGACAAAGAGGATAATCTACCTTTGAACCAAAGGACTCATCTTCCAAGAGCCATAGAATTGGAATGGAGAAGAAGCTCCACAATCACACTGCCATCCATTCTTGAGTAGTCTATTTTGTCCACTACATCAAACGATGAAATGTAGCAGTGGATAGATGAGTAGGATGTTGAAGGGACTAACGTCTTTAAGATATCAGATTTTGATTTTATGTTGGTGAGTATTGAATTTTTAGGAGACAAGATAAGAGACACTCCAACTAATCAACCTCAATAGGAGGATTGGAGTCAATTACCACCTACACAACAAGGACCTAAGGTAGCTCCATCATCCCTAGTGCAAGTCACATTTTGTATTGATAAAGGATTAGTTACTTCCCTGCCTCCAAAAAATGAAGAAGAATAGGTCAAAGCAGAGCAAGAGGAAGAGCCACAAAAAGCATTCATTGAGGAAGTGTCAGAGGAAGGGTAGATAAGTAAACAACCTTAGCAAACTTCCCAAGACACAAAGGTAAGGATTGTGGACTCTATAGAAACAAAGACTCTTAGTGCGGATCTCATACAGAAGGAGAGGACTCCAAAAAGGGGAGATAAGGGAAAGAGCATAGCTAAGAAAACTTCTTCGTCCTCAAAAGGAAAATCTCTAATGGAGCATGTCCCAAGGTGGCTAAGGAAAGAAGTGATAAGAAACAAGAGGCAACAATTCACCACTGAGGAAGAGGATAGGATGGAATTAATTGAAGTTCTAAGAAAACTTGAATCACCACCAAAGTATGCATAGGCATTAGCCTTTATCATGAGTGATCAAAACTAGGTCTTATTTTCTCACATGGTTATCCCTCCTCTTCATACAAATGTTGAAGAATTGACTCCAAGGGATTATCAGATCAGAGAGGTCATGCTTGGGAAACCTACCTTGGATACTGCTAAGCTAATGGTTACATTAGGAATTAAAGAAGTATTCAAGAGCTTAGAACAAGATGGGGCAAAATTGATAACACTTCAGAGACAAAATGAGATCCTCAAAGGATATCTAAGTGAAGTTGCTGGTCCCTTAGATCCTACAAATCCCGAGGAAACCTTGAATTTATCTCTAGAGAGAAGGGATAATGGTGCATTATAGTTAGATCCATTTTTGAAAGCTTGTCAGCAATGGCAAGAAAGTTTTGAGGAAAAAGGTGTACATATTATACAAGGAAATCTAAAGCTACTACACAATATGCAAGATAATGTAGATAGGCTAGTCAACATTTTGAATCAATATTTTGGTTTGATGGATGAAGTACATACCTAGGGAAAAGATTTGTAGGCATTACATTCTATCAAAGGACAAAGGTATCAGATGTTGATAGAAGTATATATAGCTAAGAAATTAGAAAAAATAAATGATTGGATAGAGAAAATTTTAGATGGAAATAAAGTAATGGAAACATTACATGTTGAGATTCACAAGCTTAAGGATCAAACCCAAGAGCAAATTTTTGAGGTAGAGAGGCATTATAGTGATGCATGTTTAGACATTTTTTAGGATGATTCTAGGGTGAAGTTAGTAGTTGTAGAGATAGTAGTTGAACAATTTTGAAAAAAATTTGAGGAAGCTACTACTGATGATGATATTAGGCAAGCATTTAGAACAGAGGAAGCATTATTAGAATTGGATGTAAAACTTGGAGATTTTTTGGAGACTCATATCGAGGTGGGCAACTACAGGAAGAAAGTGAAAGACAAATATAAAGCCTTAGATTTTCTAGATGTAGCTCAAGTCACTAAGATCATCAAGAAATTGAAGGTCAAATACCCATACATTGCTCTAGTATAAAGGGGAACAAAACCCAGAAGCCAGAATTTCAATTTTGACACTTAGTGAAATTTTGCATTTTTTGAAACTTACTTCTTAGGTGCCCATGTGCACTTTTTTAGTGGTATTCTAGAAAATTTTGAAGAAGTTAGAGGTGCATCAGTAGTTAACTGCCAGTTCTAAATTTAGAGCTTTCCATGCATCGAAAACACATTCTAACAACAGTTTAACTCCTACAAATGCCTAGTGAAAATGGAGCTTCTATTTTTGCAACTTCCAGACACTTCTACATCAACTAATGGCTTTCTCTTTCTTATTTTCTCATGTTATTTTTGTTTTAAGACATGTAAAGGCTCATGCATCCAATTAATAATATAAAGATGGATGGAGTCCTACTAAGCACCATTTAAATAGTTAGTTTGTACATAAATAGATTTTTTTTATTAGTTTCGAAGCATATGATTACATAAAGATATCTCTCACTCTCAACACAAATTGAAGAGAAGATTTCTTATAAATTCAGGAATGTAATATATATTCCAGGCTACCATTATTTTTATGCAATAATATATGCTATTGGTACTCGCATTTGGATTGTAGTGATTCTTGCCTAAGTATGTTATATTTTGTGAATGTATGTTCATAAAGTGTAACTGAAACAATTATTTTATTGTATTGTTCTGGTTGTGTGATCTATTAATTCTAGTATTTTCTACAGGTCTACAAATTTAGCTGACATACTTAGTTCGAGAAGATATCACCATATTGTTCCTGCATAGCTTTTCATCTTGCATGAGCGCACTTTCCATGGCCTTGTGATTTGATGAAAAGTGAAACATCTTACAGTTATTAAATTCCCATTGATGATTGCATTAGTGGAATTAAGGAAGCATTGCTCCTATTTTCATTAGTTACCCACCGATCTTTTCAAAAGCTTAACTCGCAAACACATTGTTTCTATGGCTTATGTCCATTATGATTTTACTTTCATGTTATTTTCTTAAACTTCTTGTTACCCTATCTTCATTATTTTATTTACTAATCCCTTGGTTATATTAGAAATTCATATAGTCACATTATTAGATTGCATTCATCATAAAAATAAAAAAATACAAAAAAAAAAAATCTTTTTGCATGATTGTTATTTTGGAATAGTAAGTAGATTCTACATCTTATCTAAATTGTTTAATGAACCAAAAAAAGTCTCCTCATGAATAATCACATTTATCTTCAACTAAGCAGATTCCAATAGATTGCAAGATTTCATGGAACCTTGGAGTTGATCCCAAACTAGTTTTTCAAGAGAGGAGTTCGAAAGGATTCTTGTCATTAAGGATCATGCAAAATGACAACTCAACAAAAGTGGTGCTACAAGGAGGGCTGCTTAACATTTGAAATAGAAGAAAACAACTTGCAATTTCAAAATCTACAATTCTTTTACAAGTTGAGAAAAAAGTTTGAGCTTTTGAGGTGTACTATTCCACAAGTGCACTAGGTGTGCAGCTGCCCTAGGTGCATTAGGTGCGTAGCTGCCCTAGGTGCACTATCTTTCAAGGTGCAACTTATTTTGTGAGAAAGTATACTTTTGTAGAGGTGCACTTTTTCCAAAATTGATGCAAGCTAGAAGATCTTGATCTGGAATCCCCATTTCAATGAGCTTTAAGATCTTCACCCAATGCACATGAGTTCCTTGAACTTAGCCATTTTTGCAAGCCTCACAGTAACAAAGGAATAACTCAGATTTTACCACTCGCATTCAATATTTCATCATCTTCTTCAGTTCCACCTCTGCAAAAACCACTTATTATTCCACCAAATCCTTTGATGCCCTTTTTCAAAAATGTTGTAGACTCACCAATCAACTTGACTATTGTACTCAATGATTTTCCTAAGAATCCTGAGAATTTTTGCCCAAGGTTCATCTATGGAGAAACACAAACTACGAAAGATCACATCAAGGTATTCAAGTAAATTTGAAACTGAAAATAGATTGCTAACAAAAATGTGGTTCTTTGTTTATTCCTCTACTCTTTGGGGGAAATTGCCTTTAATTGGGATGTTAATTTACCACCTGGATGTATTGAGAGACTGGGATACTTTAGAAAAAAAATTCCTGGAACAATTCAAGACCTTCATCAACCCAACTGTGATACATCAATAGTTCATATCAATTAAAAAAAAGGACCCAGCTAAGACCGTTTTGCGCTTCAACCATTGCTTTCATATGGCATACCGCAAGTTAGAAATGCCATACACTATACTAGTTAAAGTTGCTATTAAGATTTATCTGAATTTTATGGACCATCTTACTACTATTTTCCTAAGAAGAGTTCCTGCAAAAAATATCAACACCACAGAAGCAATTACCTTCACTAAGCAAGCCAATCCTAATGGATGAGGATTGATGCTTCCAACTCAAGCTATTGCAACGATGCTAACATATCCTGGTAGAGCACCTATGATGCCTAGCCAATTCATACCTATGAATCTAGTTCCATTACAATACGCAATAGCCCTACAAAACCCTACATTAACATATCCAGGGTATGAAGCTCCAAAAGCTAAAAAAAATTTAGCAAAAAGTAGAAGCTTACTTTGAGGCAAATAATAGTTTTGCCTTTAAGTTTGGTCAAATAAAGAAGACCATGTCACAAATGAACAATGAGCTAACTCACTTAAGGTTGTCACAAGGACAAAATAAAAACTTTCAAAGAAATAATGTTGGTCCTTGCAACAACAATTATGGTCAGAACTATAACAAGAATTTCAATGGAAGTAACAATGCTAGAAACAACAATGCAAGAAACAATAATGGAGGAAACAATTTGAATCCTTCTAATCATAACAATGGCTTCCAAAGACAAAATTGACTATGGAACATTCATCCAAACAATGAAAGCATTCCTATAGATAACAATAACAATAATTTTTAGTATGTAGACATCAATCAGTATGACGATGGTCAAAAGCATCTAACAATGATGGTTCATATTACAATGGAAACCAAGAGATGAATTAGATTTTACAAGTGAATGAAAATGTCCCTCTTATATAATTCAATACTATGTTACAAGAATCTTACGATTATACATAGAATATATAGGTGGAACAATCAACCAATGAAGAATTCTCTTTTCCATTTAGTTAGGAACTAGACATTCAACTTGAAGAGATGTTCACTTTTCATAATGACAATTGGAATACATACAATCTATGAAGTAGAAAAGAACCTATGACTAATAGAATTCCTTTAGCACTACAACCAAATCCTCCTAATCTGAGAGTGAGTAACAATCCAATAATAACTAGGCCACCGTATGGAGGACAATAAATTTAGAATCAAGGAAATGTGCCAACAATATTGAAGAATCCTGCTTGGTCTATTGAAAAGGATAGTGCAATAGAAGATTTGAGACAAACAAAGGCCAACATGTCCATATTTGACGTGCTATAAAACTATGCACATCAATGAGAAGCATTGATAAAGACTTTGGATCATACAAAGGTACCCCATAATACAAATACTACCCCTCAAAAGATAGTATCTCAACAATTCAATGCTTCGGACGCAATGCCAACTATGTTAAAGACAAGGTTGAGGTGCGCCCATTTCTTCTTAGCATCAGGATATATGGGAAGAATCTTCATAATTGCCTAATTGATTCAAGAGCCTCTCATAATGTTATGCCACTACTAATAGTAGAAAGATTGGGAGTCACTCCTTAGCCTTCTAATTAGATAGTGATATAATTGGATAAAACAGAGGTGAAAGTCATTGGTGTGTTGAAAGATGTTTAGATACAATTGATAGTTGACCCAAAGATTCAAGATATCATCGATATACATGTGGTTGATATTCCTAAAACATATGGACTGCTACTAAGTAGAGAATGGATAAAATTCCTAAGAGGATGGTTTTCTATGGATTTCACTCAGTTATGGTTACCATGGAAAGGGTTGAACAATAAAATCAAGATAGATACCGAAACAAAGTTAAAAACAATGATTACAGAATACAATGCTCCAAATGAAGTAGCATTCTTACAATCAAATTTGGGCTCTTAAAAAGTGATGGGTTTTGATACAAGTTCAAACAAAATAATAGATGATCAAAATGAAAGGTCCAAAATTTCAATCCCAAAGGACAAGATTGTAACATAGTTCATAGACAACATATAGCTAACTCACAATGTTTAGGAGAAGACGCTAACCCTAATATCCTACTTCTTCTAGGATTTTTCTGCTTACATAAAATTATCCTTTCAGAGTTTGAATGCTCATTGTGCCAAGAAGTAGTCACTAATGTATTAACATAGATGATGAAAGTGAAGAGTGGTAACATTCCAAAACATGAACCCATAGAAAATAAAAGTCCTATAAACATATCTGAATTTGTAGAAAAGGTTGAAGAGGAAATTGAAGATCTAAATCTGTCATATAGTGATACTTCTTTAGATGGTGGAGGTTTGTCTTCTTTCCCACTAGGAATAATCAAAGTTCAAATAAGAAGATGGTATGTGAAAGGTCAAGGATGGACTTTTTTAGTCATCCATACTAAACTCAAAGTGAATGAAATTATAGAATTGATAGGGGAAATTTAGGACAAACAAGAAAAATGTACAGTTCTAGTGTCAAGAACTAACAATGGAAAATCATCAAGTCTACCCCGCGAAAGGCTACAATGGATTCCCAAGAAAAAATCCTTTCAAGCCCAAGTGAAAGAGAAGCTAAGGATGAATAAGTATAAGGTTAGAAAACCCAAAGAAAATCCAATCTAGACACTTTGTTTTGATGACTCCAAATGCACTTAGGAGCCAGTGCAGGTATTGAGTTGATTAACCCAAAAGGTAAGTCTTTCTATGTAGTATATCAATTACAGTTTAGATGTACTAATAAAGTTGCAGAGTATGGAGCATTGATCCAAGGACTTATTTTTGCATTGGATAAAGGAATCATAGCTCTCATAGTCAAGGGAGATTCTCAGTTGGTTATAAGACAAGTGAAATCATTATACTCTTGTAACGATAAGAGGTTGCTTGCTTATAGGAAAAGAGTATGAGATCTAATGGATGATTTTGAGGCTTTGAACATAAAGTCCATTCCAAGAAGGAAAAACATGGTAGCAGATGCTCTCACTATTTCAACTAGTGCATTACAACTAGTCAAAAGTACAAAACTAAAAATATTTTTAGTTGAATTAGTTGTTGCCCTGTCTATCCTGGACAATATCACAAACTTCCAAGTATTTCAGGATGATCAACATATACTTGAATTTATCATGTGCAATGGCCACTTTAAAGGACAAGAGATTGATCACACTCTAGATGAAAGACATGAGGATGATGGACTTGAAGATGAAGATGGGATGCTGAATTTAAAAACCAATGCTATTCCTAAGGGAATGGTTGAATTGGAACATATTTTTTATCATGATAAATCAACACTTAACAAAAGAATGGTACAAGAAAAAGGGGTGGAAGAATGTGATTCATATAAATTAGGCACTAATGAAGATCCTAGAATGGTAAGGATTGGAAAGGTATGCAATGCACAGGAAAGGGAAGAAATACTCAAATTACTTACAGAGTATAAAGATGTTATTGCTTGTAGCTACGAAGAGCTAAAAACATATGATCCTGAGATTATTACACATGAAATTCCTTTGAAACCAAATGCCAAACCTTTTTGCCAAAGGCAAATACCTATCAATCCTATCATTGAACCTTTGATAATGAAGGAAGTTAAGAAGCTACTTGATGCCAAGATCATCTTTCTCATTTTCCATTCCACGTGGGTGGCTAATTTGGTTCTTGTGCAAAAATAGACTAGAGAGATTCATCTTTGTGTGGACTTTCATAATTTGAACCTCCCATCTCAAAAGGATAACTACCTTGTGCCTTCACTAGATGAGATTTTACAAATTGTAAATGGTTCAAAGATGATGTATTTCTTGGATGGATACTTGGGGTATAATCAAGTAATGGTTGATGAAGAAGATAGGCTAAAGATAGCCTTCACAACTAAATGGGGAACTTTTTCTCATAGAAGAATGCCTTTTGGGCTAATTAATGCAGGGGATATATTTCAATGAGCCATGGGTAAAGCTTTTAAGGGATTGATGAACAAGTGTATAGTCATCTACATGGATGACTTAACTATCTTTTCAAAGGATTGAAGCACTTATATTGCTGATTTAAGACAAGTATTCAATAGATGTCGTAAATACAACATATCACTCAATCCTAAGAAATGTTCATTTGAGGTTACTAAAGGAAAGCTCCTAGGTCATATTATCTCTGAAGCTAGAATCTCCATTGATCCTGATAGAATTGAAGCTATTCTAAAGTTATTACCTCCTCATAGTTGAAAAGAACTTAAGTATTTCTTCGGGAAGATAAATTTTGTACAAAAATTCAAAAGTGGATTTGCAGAGATTGTTCATCCCCTTAATGATTTACTCAAAAAGGAGCCAAAATAAAATGGGTTCCAAAAATTAAGAAATCATTTGAGGATATCAAAGTGGCCATTTCCATGGCCCCAGTACTGGTGAGTCTAAACTATGAACTACCTTTCAAAATATACTCTTTTTCTTTAGAATACTCATGTACTAGGATTCTAACACAGAAGAAGGAAAAGGAAGATGAAAGGTCGATTGCCTTTATGAGTTTCCCTATAAAAAATTCTAAGATAAATTATTCCAACCTTAATAAATAGTCTTCTTCTCTAATCAAAGTGGTAAAGAAATTTTGCCATTATATATTGAGGAGCAAGGTATATGTGATTGTGCCTAATCCAACGGTTAAGACATTGTTGATGCAAAATGAACTTGGTGAAAGATGAGGGAAATGGATGGAAATCATTCAAGAATTCGATTTAGAAATTCAACCCATGAAATTAGTAAGAGGAAAAGGAATATAAAAAATGATAGCAAACAACTAGATCGAGGATGAAAACAAATTCAAATTCGACAGTGAAATAGATATCGAAGATCAGAAAAGAATTGTAGTATCTCAAGTTGATATTGACCAAGGTGTAATAACTAATGTCAAGTACCAAGATATTGTTTACTATCTTTTACAAAATTAGTACCCTAGTTGGATGAATAGTTCATAGCATAGGGGACTCAAAATGAAGTGTGAATCCTACATGTTGCATGATAGAAAATTATACAAAAGAAATTATGAAGGAATTTACTTGAAATGTTTGGGACATGAGGAAGTAAAATAATTTCATGATAAATATGGAATAGGGTGTGGTTCAAAAAAAACAACTACTAATATGATCTTAAGATTAGGTTATTTCTAGCTAATGATATTCAAGGATACTTTTGAACATGTGCATAGTTTACATATTTGTCAAACTAGTGGTAATAGAGAAAGACATCCTGCAATGCCATTACAACCAGTATTTGAGATATGCCCCTTTGTAAAGTGGGGGCTGGATTTTATTTTCCCAATGAATCCACCATCACCAATTGGACACACTTTTATTCTCATAGCTACTGATTACTATACATGCTGGACAAAAGTATAGATGTTTAGAAGTTTCATGGCTAAGGTGGATACATATTTCTTGGAAGAACACATTGTTACTAGATTTGGGATTTTTTTCTCCCTAGTATGTGATAACGAATCAGCTTTTGCATCTATATTCCTAACTCAATTGGCACTAGAGAATCAGGTTATTATCAAGTTCTCTTCAAATCATTATCCACAAGGAAATTATATGGCTGAATCTGCAAACAAGAACTTGATCATGATAATAAGGCATTCATTGAAGGAGAATCCTAAAGATTGGCATACACAACTCAAATATGCTCTATGGACAGACCACGTCAGGGTCAAGAATGCTTTGGGGACATCTCCATATCTGCTTGTCTATGGACAAGAGCTAGTATTTCCACTTAAGCTCAGGATTCCTATTTTGAAATTCATGAGTGGATATGTTGAAGATGCTGATAGAGTACAAATCAGGTTGATAAATATTTTAGACATGGATGAAAAAGGAATAGCTACTTTGAAGCATATATTTAAACATCAAGTTGTCATCAAGAGGTGGTTCAATGAGAGGGTTGCAATAAAGTCTTTTAGAATATCTAACCTTGTTCTACTTTGGGACAAAGCAAAAGAAAATTTGGGTAGCTACACTAAGTTTCAATGCTTGTGGATTGGTCCTTATCAGATTGCAAAAATTATGGGATAAAAGATATTTAGGCTAAGTTCCTTACAGGGGGAATCAGTTCTATTGCCAGTTAATGGACAGTTTTTGAAGCATAAAAGACACCCCCCACCCCCTGCCAGCGCTTCCCACAAAAAAAAAAAATCTTTTCTACAAGTGTGTTTCTTTTTGGTTGCATGTCTACTTTCAGTCATGTGTTTGCTTTAAAAGTTGTGTTAGTCCAGGAGGTAGATACACTCAACATTTCATCTTAACTAATCTTATTAACCACTCTTTTGGTTCTAATTTTTTAGGAAGAGGTATTTCTTTGTCAAAACATTTTGATGATTTTGTTTCTTATGCCAACTAAGGAATAGATGTTACTTGCAGTAATAGGGGTCTTTCAGTCTTGAATTTAGAATTGCAGATCGACAAGATTTTAACACTTTGAAAATTTAAAGATCGATTATCTTAGGTGTTTTCAAACCAAGGTTGAAGGTAGCAAGGAATAGTCCAAACCCTACTTGTTCAAATAAAAGGATCTTCTTGAAGGAATTGCTAAGATCATTGTTTGGCGTGAGAGTTTCTAAAAAGTTCTTAAAAAGATGAATGCAAGGGATGTTCATAAAAGATCAAATATGAGAAATGACACCAATGTCTTGGCCACATAGTCTAAGCATGGTTAGGGTATAGAAAGAAAATAAAAAATAAAGAAAGGTGTTAAGAATGAAGGATTCTACAAAGTCTTTAAAAGGTAATCTAACTATAGGGATATAGACTCTAAATAATCTATCTAGTATCAAAACCATTGCTTCATCGAAGAATCAAATGGAAAAATTTTGAGCTATGAAAGAAAGTATTCAAAAGTTTACCCAGGACTTCAAATGAAAAATTCACAACCTTCTAAGAGCCCTCAGAATTGATTCTCTCATCTGGTTAGAAAAAGGATTGATAAACAACTTTCATGAGGATTCCTGACAAATGGATCAGATAGGATGGAAGATTGTTTCCAAGTTGTTGGAAATTTTTGATAGACTACATTCTGAGATGTCAAAGGAAATGAAAGCACTGAACACACATTAAACTTGGAGATTTGAGATTCTGAGGTTTTGACTAAAAAATGACTCGATATATGCTTGGAGTATTCAGGATTTAGTTGGTGTTGGGCACATGTCAAAGGAATTTTTACTAATGAAGAAATGCCTTTGTCATTTCTTCATTTTTTCGGGGCTATTTGTTGTGGTTTCACAATGCATGCCCCATTTTTCCTAGAAATGAGGACCCTCTACTTTATTTTTTAGGTTTTTTGGATCCCTTGTATGGGGTTTGAGTCTTTTTTAGGGTTTTATCTAGTATTTTTGGTCAAATTTGGGTCCCAATTTGAAAATCCAAACTCTAGGATTCTTACAATTAAAGGGAAAAGTCATCTTTTTGCAAAGAAAAAGTGTGCACCTAGTGCACCTTCTTAGGTGCACTAGTGCACTAAACATCTTAAGAAAGCACTCATTATAGGAAAGTGCACAGCAACACACCAGCATAGCTTTGCACCTCCTATAGTCAGCTAGGTCCCGAGTCTATAAAACTTGGGGACCCCTTTCCATTCCCATTTCATTTTTACTCCACCATCTTTAGTGATGAATAACACCACACCAGTAGAGGTGTGCATCACCCCTCCTTCGCTCCATTCACCTACACAAACATAAACAAGTCAATCACTAAGAAAGGTGTGTATTTGTGCACATATTTAGGTGTGCAGATGCACACCTTTTGTCTTCACTTAAAAAGCTTTTAAAACTTTTTAAAATTCACCAATACTTTTATTATAGGTGTGCAGTTGTGCACCTAATTAGGTGCACAGATGTGCACCTATAATAGCAACAAACTTGTCTTTACTAAGCATATGATGCGCACCCCTTAAGGTGCACTACTATGCACCTCATGTATTAAAAAGATTTATAAAGGTAAATGTGAACCAGGTGCACCTTGGAGGTGTGCCAGGTGTGCATTGTTTTTGCATCCTAGGGATACAAATCAAGTTTTTAGGTGTTTTTGTCTTTTAGGGTTTCTAGGTTTTGTTTAAGTCATTATTAGGGTTTGAATTAATCATTTTTTTCTTTGACTCTAGACTAATAGATGTTGTTTTTGTGTAGATTCAATGGCTTCTTCATCATCCTCCCTTGCCGCAAAGATGGTCCCAAAGCTCGTGGTGCTCAAATTTCAAGGCGTTCTAACTAATTCATGCTTTCAAGATGACTATTAAGATATTCGGGACACTAAGCTTGGACATACTGATTTAAGTGCATTCCTATTATTGTACAATAAACCCACAAAAAGGTCTCCAATGATATCCACATTGATCTGATCAAGACTTGTCAGTGTCTACATTTACAACCCAGTCACAAGTGAGGCCAAAGATGATACACCAAGTTGATAGATCGATTGGATATTACAAGGCTCAAAAGGGTAAAGGAAAGAGGAAGATAACTTCTCCTCAATAGGTTGAGCCAAAAGAGGAAATGACTCAGGCACCTCCACAAACAAGAGAAAAAAATGTACAAGGGTCTAAGAATGTGGAAGCCACACAAACTCAAGAAAATCCTCAAGTGCTACCATATGAACAAGGCCAGGGAGAATATGAAATTGAAGTACAAGAAGTTCCTTCACAAGAAGAACAAGCCTCCCCTTCCACTCCTAAGATAAGAAAGATTAAGTCTCTAGTCAAGAGGAGACAAAAGGTCATTAGGAGAGTGATTCCTTTCTCATCAGTCCCTGAACCTATCCCAGAAGAAGTGGAAGAAGAAGATGTTGAGGACAAAGAGGATAATCTACCTTTGAACTAGAGGACTTATATTTCAAGAGCCATAGAATAAAAATAAAGAAGAAGCTCCACAATCATGCTACCATCCATTCTTGGGTAGTCTATTCAGTCCACTACATTAAAAGATGAAATGCAGCAGTGTATAGATGAGTAGGATGTTGAAGGGACTGATGTCTTTAAGGTATCAAATTTTGATTTTATGCTAATGGGTACTGAATTGGTGGGAAACAAGATAAGAGACACTCCAACCAATCAACCTCAATAGGATTATTGGAGTCAATTACCACTTGCACCATAAGGACCTGAGGCAGCTCCATCATCCCCAATGCAAGTCAGATTTTTTGTTGGTAAAGGATCAACTACTCCTCTACCTCCAAGAAATGAAGAAGAATAGGTCCAAGAAAAGGAAGAGGAAAAGCCACAATAAGAATCCACCAATGAAGTTTCAGAAGAAGGGAAGATAAGTGAAAAACCTTAGAAAACATCCCAAGACTTAGAGGTAAGGACTGTGGACTCTACGGATATACAGACTCCGAGTGTAAATCTCATACAAAAGGAGAGGACTCCAAGAGATAAGGGAAAGAGCATAGCTAAGAAAACTCCTTTTTCCTTGAATTTCAAACCTCCAATGGAGCATGTCCTAGGGTGGCTAAGAAAAGAAGTGATAAGAAACAAGAGGTAGCAATTCACCACTGAGGAAGAGGATAGGATGGAATTAATTGAAGCTCTATGGAAACCTAAATCACCACCAAAGGATGCATGGCCATTAGCCTTTATCATGAGTGATTAGAACCAAGAATTATTTGCTAACGTATCTATCCCTCCTTCACATACAAATGTTGAAGAATTGACTCTAAGGGATTATTAGATTAGGGAGGTCATGCTTGGGAAACCTACGTTGGATACTACTAAGCTGATGGTTACAATGAGAATTAAAGAATTATTTACGAACTTAGAATAGGATGGGGTAGAATTGATAACACTCCAAAGAAAAAATAAGATCTCAAAAGGATAACTAAGAAAAAAATTTGGTCCCTTAGATCCTACAAATCCTAAGGAAACCTTGAATGCAACACTAGAGAGAAGGGATAAGGGTACAATATAGTTAGATCTATTTTTGAAAGCTTGTTAGCAATGGGGAGAAAGTTTTGAGGAAAAAGGTATACATACTATAGAAGGAAATTTGAAGCTGCTACACCATATAAGATAATGTGGATAGGCTAGTCACCATTTTGAATCAAGATTTTGGTCTAATGGATGAACTACATACCTTGGTCAAAGATTTGCAGGCATTACACTCTATCAAAGGACAAAGGTATCGGATGTTGATGGAAGTATATATAGTTGAGGAACTATATAAAATTGATGATTGGATAAATAAAATTGTAGATGGTAATAAATTAATGAAAAAATTACATGCAGAGATTCACAAGCTTAAGGATCAAACTCGAGAGAAAATTTTGGAGGCAGAGAGACATTATAGTGATGCATGTTTAGACATTTTTGAGGATGATTCTAGGGAGAATTTAGTAGCTATAGAGGTAGTAGTTGAACAATTTTAGAAAACTTTTGAGGAATTTGCTAATGATGATGACATTACGCAAACATTTAGAATAAAGGAAGCATTATCAGAATTGGATGTAAAAATTCAAGTTTTTTGGAGACTCATATCAAGGTGGGCAACTACAGGTAGAAAGTGAAAGACAAATATGAAGCCTTAGATTTTCTAGATGCATCTCAAGTCACTAAAATCATCAAGAAATTTAAGGGAAAATACCTAGACATGGCTCTGGTATAATGGGGAACAAAACCTAGAAGCAGGTATGCTAGATGCTCAGACGTGCTTTTTTAGTGGTGTTCTGGAAGATTTTGAAGAAGTCAAAGGTGCGCCAACAATTAACTACTAGTTCTAAATTTAGATCTTTCCATGCATCAGAAACACATTTTGACAATAGTATAACTCCTACAAACACGTAGTAAAAATTGAGCTTCTATTTTTGGCACTTCCAAGAACTCTTACATCAACTAATGGCTTTCTCTTTCTCATTTTCTCATGTCTTCTTTATTTTGAGACATGTAAAGGCTCATGCATGCAATTAATGATCTAAATATGGATGGAGTCCTACTAAGCACCAGTTAGATAGTTAGTTTGCACATAAATAGATTTGTTTTATTAGTTTAGAAGCATATGATTGCATAAAGATATCTCTCACTCTCAACACAAATTGAAGAGAAGATTTTTTATAAATTTAGGAATATAATATGTATTCTAGGCTATCATTATTTTGATGCAACAGTATATGCTATTGGTGCTCGTATTTGGAGTGTAGTGATTCTTGCCTAAGTGTGTTATATTTTGTGAATGTGTATTCATAAAGTGTAATTGAGCCAAATGTTTTATTGCATTGTTCTAATTGTGTGATCTTTTAATTTTGGTGTTTGCTACAGGTCTATAATTTTTACTGATGTACTTAGTTTGAGAAGAGATCACCATATTGTTCCTTCATAGCTTTTCATCTTGTATGAGCACACTTTTCATGGCCTTGCGATCTGATGAAAAGTGAAACATCTTACAGTTACTAAATTCTCATCAATGATTGCATTAGTGGAATTAAGGAAGCGCTACTCCTATTTTGATTGGTTACCCAACGATCTTTTTGAAATCTTAACTCATAGACACATTGTTTACATGACTTATGTCCATTAGGATTTTACTTTCATGTTATTTTCTTAAACCTCTTGTTACCCTATCTCCATTATTTTCTTTGCTAGCCCCTTAGTTAAATTAGAAATTCATATAGTCACATTGTTATATTACATTCATCATAAAAATACAAAAATACAAAAATATATTCATTTTTGTGTGATTATTATTTTGAAATAGTAAGAAGATTCTACATCTTATCTAAATTATTTAAAGAACTAGCAAAGACATCCTTGTGAACTCTCACATTTATCTTCAACTGAGCAGATTCTAGTAGGTCGCAAGATTGCTTAGAACCTTGGAGTTGATCTCAGATCAGATTTTCAAGAGAGGAGTTTGAAAGGATTCCTTCTGTTAAGCATCATGCAAAATGAAAACTCAACACATATACCTATATCCAATAAGAAGGGTGAAATTCCAAAGAAGGCAGGGGACTTCATGCCCCTTGAATTCTTTAGAAAATATCTCCAAAATACTATCTTTGTTCTGAACAAAGTGATGGGACTAGATGGGATCATGAATGCTCTGAGTGCTTTGTATATAATGGCATTGGGTATACAGGATCGACATACAAATGTTGGATATGATTTTTTCACTCACATAATAAATGTTATCCACAATGAGATTACTGTTGCACAATGGGAGAATCAAAGAATCATGAGTTTCACCAATATTAGTTGTTAATGCATATGATCATGTATAAGAATGTGGGGTATATAAATCCAAGTTTCATTGAAGAAATAGAGGAAATGTGAGAAAATGTACCTATGTAGCATTGGACAAGGGTATGGAAATTTTTTTACCCTTATTCCAATTGTCTTTCTTTTTAAAATGATTTTTTGTATCCTATTTTGAATATGGTAGGTGATGTAACTGAAAGGCTCACAAGGGATGTAAGAAAATTGCTCAAACCATCTAGGTGTTACGATGAGGATAGAAAATTGGGACTTTATTGGGGAAGAATTTTTTATATTTGAAAACTATTCTATAATAAGGGTTAATGGATGCCTGTAGCCACCTCATCTTCTGCCCAAATATGCCCCTGAATTAAGATTGGGAATTATAGATTTTTTCTAGCAATTGATTTTAATGAGTAAGGAATACTTAGGACCCACAATCTAAAAGAGGACTTTTGTTTGTAGAAATTTCAAAGTGGGAGATGTTAATATAGGCAAGGATGCAGTTGAGGAAATTGATGCATTTGTTATAGAGTTTAAGTTTCCAATTGTGCCTGCAAGGACATATGATCCAACTTATATTTCTAGGATATCCTTGAGACAAATGAGGGCATACAATGTACCCCAAAGAAAAAAAATATGGGAGGAGGATATTATAACTAATTTTTTGGAAATAGAGGTATGCAGAGATAGAAGTGTGAAGTGGAGAGAAATAATAGAAAATGAAGAAGAGATGAAAAGGATTGACCCTTAATCATTCAAGGGTTTTTATCATCAGGAAATGTAATTGGATAGGTATGATAAATTCCTTCATAATTTTCAAGAAATAATATCCCAACTACCTCCAAAAGTGAGGGATAGATTGGATCCTAAGCCTCCTAAGTAGGATATTGTACTAGAGGTCGATGAGGAAGAGGAGCAACCTAAAAGCTCAGCTTGGTCCCAAGGAGGTAAAAAGAAATAGAAATTGATTGAGATACCATATAGAGTTAGGGAAAAGGCTCTCCAAATCATACCAAGGAGAAAATACTTTGATTATTTAAGGTATAGATTTTTTATGATGCAAGCCACTGAAAGTGAGAAAATTCCTAAAAAGACTGAGCTTGAGGCCAAAATGATAGATGATAGAATCATACAAGCTTGAGAATATTTATGTGATGCTGATTTTATCATACTTAGGAATTCAAAAAAATTCTTTCAAAATTCAAGCAAAATGAATTGTCTTTGTAGTTACAACCAAGAGATTCAGATGAAAAGGTGGCTAAACTAGTGGGAAAGCTACATGAGTATGATACTAATAATGAAACCCTCACTATGGAAGAAGCCAGAGAATTAGTGAGAAAAAGTGGAATGATATTGTTTCCTGGCTAGGAAATGAGTTCATTTTTCATGCTTGACCATATCGAAAGACATTAGAGATCTATATCTTTTGAAGATGCCAATATAACTGGAGAGTTAAAAGGATCTAGTTTTAACATTGATGCCTAGATAATGGCAATATGAAGTATTTCTCCAGAATCTAACAAAACAACATTGATGAAAATCATAGATTCACCACAAGGAAATGTAGTTTTATGGAATGTCCATTCCACTTCTATAGATCAGATCTATAATATGATGGATTCAATATCACCTATGGAAAAAAGTAGAATGGATTTACTTGAACAACAACTATATTAGGCCTATAACATATTTATAGAAACTAGAAAATAGTGTGAGGAGGAAATGAAGAAGACATATGTATTGAAATGGAGAAATGCTAATTTGGAAAATGAAGTAAAAATATTGAAGGCTACTACCTGACCCATTAGAGAAGTCAATCATAAAGAGACACAAATAGAAGGAGATGTGTCATACATAAGTGTAGTAGAAAATCAACCAATGTATATGGATGTGGACAAAGAAGAAACAAAAATTAAAGTTGGAACAAGGACAAGGGAAAATATGCTTGCCCACAAGATAGGTGTCCTAAAAAAAATCTCATAATATATTCATAGTAGATACATCTCACTACAAGGTGTTGTGTACCAATGTTTTTAGGCACTATCTTTTCTTTTCCTTGTATTCACTAAATGAGGTCCATACATGCAATTATTTCATAAACTTGTTCCAACATTAAAGAAGAAAGAATTGCCAAAAGAAATTATTATACCAACTTGAAAACTAATTAATAAGGTTAAGGAGTTGGATAGTTTTTTCTTGGAAAAGATGCAATTAATCCAAAATAACATGAAAACCATTGTTGTAAGGTACACCTGGCTTTGTGCCAAAAATCATTGATGGTGAAGGTAACTTGAAAGAATAGCAAGACTGACCAACATCTTTTTAGGATATATTGAAGCATGAGAGGTATGTTTCTTACTATAATGATGAACTTAATGTGGAAACACTATATGATATGATTGACATCATGTACAAAATTGAAATGGACATGAATAAAACTAATGCGGTTATCTCTAGATTTTTCTCTTGCTATATATGAAACAACATTGTCACAAGTAGTAACTTGACATGTGTAGGCTCTTTCTAGCCTAAAGCTTTTTGCAATCCTTCTTCTAAAAAAGGATTCCCAAGGCTGTAAAAAGGGTCCAGGTTCTTATTATTGTGATAAAATATATCACTTTTGAGTTGGTCATAGATTTTTTGCTAAGTGTTGATTGTATTCAACTTGTTTTCTACAAAAGTTTGAAATTAATGAAAGTCTAGTTTTAGTCTTGCATCTCTATCATCAAATATCATATCACAATTATTTATTATTTTCAAATAAGTTAATACAAGAAAGTGTTATAGGGTATCAATGTCTCAAAATTATGTCACCATCTTCATGCTTTTGTGATCTTGAGAATGAATGAACAAGTTTCATTTTATTCAAATGCAATTTAATGAATTGTATATCATTTCAGAGTTGCTTTTAATTCAAAGAATTAATCAAATGCTTCTATGGAATGATATGATCATTTAGGGTATGAAAGAGATGATAAGTATAGGATTTGGAGATTAACAGTTGATACATTTAGTTGCAAGTCAATCAAATAGATCTAAATGTTAAGTTTTTGATAATGGATTAAGACATCGATCTTTTAATTGAGGAAATCAAGCAATATCACTCTTGTCTTAGCATGAACACATTTTTGTAAATCAAAAATCACTAAAGAATTATTGTCATAATGGAATTTAAATTTGGTTATTACTTGTTGCATGAATCTATCAAGTTCATCATTGGCTATTATTGACTTGTCATTTATTTTGCAATTTTGAGAAGTTTCAAGGACAAAATTTTATGTGATGTGAAGGGTTTGTATTACAAAGCATTGTTTATAAAAAAGTGTCAAATCCTTAGGTTGACCCACCTTGGTTTAGCAGAGCCTAAAGTGTAGAAAGTGTAAGTGCTTTGTTAAGTTGGTCCAGGCCCAAATAGGATATACCCAACATGGGAAGTAGCTAAACCCTAGGTATTATGTTATTTGGTGTTTCCTTGACATTAATTACAAATCCGCTAAATCAAAAACCAACACACTCTCCCCTCACTTTCTCTCTCCTCTCTCTTTACTTTCTCTCCTCACTCTCTCCTTACTTTCTCTCTCCTCTCTCTCCTCAGACTCTCTTCTCTCTTTCTCTCCTCATTTTCTCTCCTCTGTCTCTCTCCTCACTCTCTCTCTCTCCTTACTTTCTCTCCCCTATCTCTCCTCTTTCTCTCTCCTCACTCTCTCTCTCTCCTTACTTTCTCTCCCCTATCTCTCCTCTTTCTCTCTGCTCACTCTCTCTTTTATTTCTCTCCTCTCTTACCTCACTTTCTCTCTTTGCACTTTCTCTTTCTAGTTTGTCTCTCCTCTTTCTATCTCATATCAAATGAACATACACATATAAGTCCTAAACATGAAATGAACATTAGTGTTCAAGACAACTGGTGCTGATGAATGAAAGTGATGTTGATGAGGAACAAGGTTAAAATTGAGCTATGAGTTGTATGTAGAAGAGTTAGATTAGTTGTTTTTTATTAAATAATTTTTTTTTTTTACAGGGGTTCCCGAAACCCAACAATTAACCACAAAATACTACTTAAAGTCTAGTGCTAGCAACAAAGCAACAAAATAAAGGTCATTCTACGCCACCATAACTAAGCAAAATAAAAAATTTCAAAAGCTAGGGGACAAATAAAAAACTAGAAGCCCCAATCAGATCAACTCCACATTCTTAAGCTCTAGCTCTCCCATGGTCTTTGTCATGTTAGTCTTCAAATGACTATCATCTAGAGACACCTCCTCTTCCCTCTTCCTCTTATCTAATCTCCTTCTTTTTCTTGGGCTCTCAACCTACAAGTAATCATCTTCATCTGTGACCCTAAATTCCTCTTTTTCCTTTTCCTCCTTCCCCTTATTTCTTTCCTCCATAATCGAGTGCAGTTGAACGATATTTTCATTTAATCCTTTGATTATGTTGAGGCTCTAGTTAGCCAAGCTATGGAGAGGGCTCTCCATCCTTTCCACTCTTTTTTAAATCTTAGTAACCCTCACATCCAACTTGCTTATTATGACATTCCCATTTCCCCCCCTTCTATCCTTTCCTACCCCTACATCCTAAACTTTATCTCTTCCATTTCATGGAAAATCCATTTAATGGACTGAAAATTATCCACCATACTATTGTGGGAGTTGTTTAGGAGATTCATCTCCATTTCCCTCGTGTGTTGCTTAGAATCACCAAAGCTAGTTCAATGAGTTCCTCCAACTGAATGCTACCATCCCTTCCCTCCACCACCTTTGGATGGATATGTTCTCTAATTAGACCCATTTTTGTTGTGCTTGTTTGAAAATTCCTCCATGCAGTTTTCCTACCTTTTGTGCCAAGAGTTTTCGAACCATGTTCCTCTTTACTCTCTTTGTGAGCTTTGAGCTTGGTCCTTTTACCCTTACCATGTGGCTTCTCTACTTTCTTATCTCCACCCCTCCTCCTTTTAGCCAAGTTTTCATCCTTCCTACTTTCCTAAGCCTTACTGGTGACCACCTCTTTCACATTTCCCTCTTCATTTGTTTCTATCCCCTCTTCCTCTTCATTATAATCCTCCACTGAGTTGACCTCATGCTTTATCCTTCCCTTCGTTCCTTCCCTAGAATTCTTCTTCTTCCTACCCATGTCCTTCATAATTTTGGCCACCTCCTCATCATCATCTGAATGCAGCCCTACATTATCCATTATATTAGAAGGAAGGTAAGAGCTTCATGTATCCTCTGAGGACTCTATCTTATGGGCAAAAGCTCTTCCATGGGTTTGAGCTTTAAAGTGCTCATATATAAGTAATAATAGACCCTCATGGAAGGCAAGGTTAGCATACACTTTCTTATTAAAACCCATGATACTCTTATTTGAAGAGAAGAAAAGGTAGAAGGGGATGGAGATTTTTGTTCCATATTGGTCTAGGATAACGAAATGGTGGGTACGAATCTTGTCATACCTGGTGTCAAACGTAATTTAGTACCTAGTGTCAAGTGTTAGATCAGTTGTTATAGTGTCTTGATGTCAATATTATGATAGTACTAATTCATGTAAGTTGCAATCATTTGAAGGATGTGTTGTTAAATAGAGAAACGGATGGTAAAGTTCAAAGTTGAATCAAAAAGTGATGTTAAGCATGTGAACCTAATTGGGAAACTAATGAGTTGGTCTATGGAAAGATAATATTGGTTTTATTACTTTAATGATCTAATGAAGAGTTAATATAATGTACAAGCAAGTTACTTTGGTTGCTACAAAATGAATGAAGTTACAAAGTATAAAGAAAAGAAAACAATGAGTTGCACTGAGCTAGAAATGGTGGTTGGGTAAATCAAGAAGTTGAAAGGTCAAGTAAGTAAGTCAATATTAACCAAGAAGAAGTTGCAACTTAGTAGAAGAATTTACCGAGTGAGAACAATTATAATCGAGCATAGTATTAATCAAGTGATGGAGATGCTCAATAAAGGAAGAAAACACTTAAATAACCAAGAATGGTTTGTGGAAGATCAAGTAAAGGATGATATTAAGAGAAGATTTCTAAAAGATTCCAAGCTAAGGAAAAATTCAATTATCAAGACAAACAATTGAAATAAATAAGACAAGATTCAAGGGTGAAGATTTGAGGCATGTTTCATAATCCAAGGAAAACTTCAAAGTTTGAGGTTATAACATTTCTCAAGTGTCTAGATTCAATGTAACTAATTTGGAAGGTGATTGAATGATTGTGATTAAGTGGCAAAAATATTATGAATATGATGAAGCATAAAAATATGTCCATATAAGGATGAGATAAGAAGGTAAATGTTGCTAATCTATTTTCTATTCAAGTTGATGGAAAAATTGTTGAAGGAGTTGATACTGAAAAAATTTGAAGTGTTAAGTGAAGAGGATTGATGATGTTAGTGTTGTAAGGAAACTTGCAACAAAGAATATAACCATTTCCACATAACCCATAATAGATCTAAATTAAATATGCAATTAAAATCCACATGCAAGAGAATAGACATCATACCCAAAAAATTGTGACACAATATATACCATGGGAAACCCTCATTGAGGGAAAAAACCCAACCTCCAAAAGCATCCATCACCATGTATTATTCATAAAAATCACCATTGCAATACAATCGTGGAAGCCTTCAAAGACAGCCACAACCGAGCAATCCATGTGAACAAGCATGAATCCACACATCCCATGCCATGCTTCCAACCTTCACAAATGCTTCCTTGGCTAGCCCGTCAAGCCTTGTCTGCTTGAATCTTGCCCTTTTTTTCCTTCTATCTTCTCACTTGTCACTCCAACAACTACCCTTGTGGCTACTTATATAGTAGCAAGTTCCACAAAACCACCAAGTGGCATTACATAAACCATGTACTAAAATCATGTGCTACATAAACCATTGACCCCCCATTTAATATTGGAAATTTAATTCATTTCCCTAATATTAAATAATTACATCAAATATTATCACAATGTTACAATATAAATCATCAAGTATATCCCATGGGAATCTTTATATGTTGTACATCCAAGTGTAACATTACATAATAAAATAAAATAATACAATAAAAAATATTATGCAATGTGTGCAACACACATTATCTCAACAATCTCGCACTTGTTGTATACATTGCATAGGGTCGATCTGTAGCCACATAAATGAACAAAGGAACAATCCCTCCTAGCACATCCACCATCATGGATCAAAGTACACCATGTGCTCCATCCTAGTACCCACAAAAAAATCAAAGTATCCAACATCTCAAACATGAATGATCTCACCTCCTATTATGCCACTACCACTAGACATACATAGAAGCCATCCACAGAGAAAGCCACCCAACTTGTCACATTAGAAGATTTTAAAATCTTGTGCCAACTAAAATTCCAAGCACAAAAACCTGATCCAAAGGTAATCACATGTATTTGTAGTTGTCAAAATATCCATAGCTGAAATAGCACCCACAACAACTACCAAACCATCCAACTATCCATACCTCCAAAGGTATACCAAGTGAATCTCATATCATCAACATATCCACTATGTGACCTACAATCAAAAACCTCAAGAGAAATACCTACCATATATATACGAAGAAGTTCCCACTGTAAAAGATAATGTCAAATCTATAACCAATCCACTCTCAACATCTCAAAGAAGTGAATCCATGTATTCTCAAGGACATCCACAACACAGAAACCAATAACTTGCAAGAACAACTCTCATAAGAAGTCTCCAAAGCTCTCCCAAGTTCTCCACAGCCAATAGAGAAAAGAGATAAAGGAATAACCATGTCATCTCTCACATGACATACATGAGTACAAACTAGTAATCATAATCTCCAACCAATCTCAAATCCAATGTAAGCAAAATTGAACATCTAGGAACATAACCAAGACAAGAGAGAAACCTTGCAAATCATAACCTGTATCATGTCCTTCTACACATTTCTCTAGATGTAAACTATGCAAGTATGATATCCTCCATAAAACCCCAACAAGAAGCCACAACAACACCCAAACCATATGACCAATCATGGATGTAAGCCTCTCACAAGAAGATAAAACTCATAAACCATTCCTAATCCAAGGAATATGCCCACTATCAAAACGTCTCCCAAATTCAACCAACATAACAACATATGCAAATGGAGATAGCCAATGCTAAACCATCTCTCAAATGAATCTTCTAGAACTAACTCATGTACTGTAGCTCAAGTTCCATATCCATGAAAGACAAACATAAATATAATGCACTTGACAAAAATTATGGACTATACCTCTCAAGTAGCAAACCACTGAGTAGACCAAGAGTCAGAAATGAGAATGCTTGTCAATATATCCAAGTCTTCAACCCAGACTCATCTAAGAACAATCTCCTCTCAAGTCCATATCAGGTGAATGCCCCTTAAACTTTCCTGCTAAAACCAAACAACTATCCCAATAAATACTTCTTTAATCCAAGAGAAATCAACATCTCCACATCTCTAAGTATTCATGAGCATCTGTAGCCAATCAATCCATGCCAAATCCAAATGCAACAATATCATGAAGTATCTAGCTTATGATTAGTGTACTCAATACTAGGAAACTAAACCAAGATCAATGTCAAAGTTCCAACCATGGCCTTAGAACAAAAACATGACAACATGATCTAACCATCTCGATCAAGGAAATAGCATGCTCCATATGAACATACTATAACATGTCAAAACTCTAAACATGTATCAAGAGTATTTCATGACATAAAAATGAAACCATCCTCACACAAAGGATAACATGCCAAATGAAAGCATAAACCTCACCTTTATGAAGAACCTTATTAGTCCTCAAGATGCAACCATCTCCACATGCCATGAAGAAAACCATCTCTACATACCATGAAAAACCATATCCACACATCATGAAGATAACCAATAACTCCATGAGTCCCCAAGATCTAACCATCTTCACACACCATGAAGATAACCAAGTGCACCCTACAAATTTCAAAGACACTTCTATAACAACAAGATCTAAGACAAATTTCTACAATCTGCAAACACTCAATAAATATATCAATCCCAATAATATTCCCACTCAACCATGGTACCAAGTCACCTATGGCATCATAAAATTTATCTCCTACATGAAGATCCTCCAAGTCTACATTCACACAACAAAAGTGTCATTACCAAGTGAAACCAAGATCTCCAAACCAAGAAGATACAAACCAAACCAAGAATTAATCCTGCACTTTCACCCCATCACTATCAAAAGCTCCCACTAAATTGTGTATCCAAGCTATCCATGAAATCATGATGAAAAAACCATTCTCTAAATATGAGAATCAACCAAGGCATCAAACTATCAAAGAACTCAAAGTGCACATCATGAGCTCCTCAAAAGAAACCAAATAACCATGATCCTCAACTAAGAAAATATATGACCATAACTAAATTAGGAATGCAAGCCAATGAACATCAAGGATGTACCTATATATCCAATCATGTCATGCCAAAATTCATGGCACCATGTGCATCTATGAACTGAGCATCTGACTCTCAATATGTCCAAACTGTCAACATAAAATAGTCAACCACGGTCCTCCACCATGACTGTACCTCATAACATCTCATCCCTTTTACATGAATAAAAATTATAAAATCATGTGACTTAGGGCATAGATGACCCAAATCCAAGCCACAAATCTAAATATGCATCAATAATGAAAGATCAATGAGCAAAAACAACCAATAATCAAGCCATAAATACAACTTGTAAGTATAGACTACTTATGAAACTGCACAACTTGTAGACCCAACAAGTTATCATACATATCCAAACTAAAGATTGATAACCATATAATCATGAGACCAATGTAAAATATGAACTGGGTATACAATGACATCAAATCCAAATCTCCAAACATACAATGTCATAAACTCACAATGTTACCATAGTCAATATATACCATAAATTGTTCAGATCAATATATCACTAAATAAATCATCTCAAACCTACACCAATTCTAAACCAATGTGTAAATCTCTCCAAGAGCTTTTTGTTGACTACTCGAAGTCCAAAACTCGACTCCATATACCCAAGTTATGCCCTAATCTATGCTCAAAATAAAAAACATCTTATTTTCAAGCTATTAAAACCTAACAAAATGTCAAAATCATAAAACCAAACCTACACCAAGTTGTAGTGCTCTGAATTAGCTTTCCAAGGCATGTAAGAAGTCTGAAATCTAATATCCTGAGTGAAAGTTATGGTCATTTTATTAAGATAGTCTTTTTACCATTTTCACTATGTTTTTTTTTTTGTGACGAAAAATTTTGACGGGATTTAATTTTGACAATCATCATGGGCTAAAACTTTAAAAACTCTTTCATTTCCTCTAAACATGGTCAAACTAGGGCATAGTATATATCAAAGTTTATGGAAATGTCGACCCGGATCTAATGGTGAGGCCCTTTTTTGCCTAGGTGGTCATTTTTGCAAGCTACCCCCTAAAACCTCATTTAAATAAGTCATCCAAAAAATATCTTTGTCCAAAAATTTCACATGCCCAAAATCTACCAATATCTCATCATAACAGAAAACCCAAAACCCTCAGGTTTGCAATAAACAACTCATATATCTTGTCATTTCTTTTATCCTCTCATGCATTCCCATGGATTCAATCTAGGGTTACAATAATAAAACCATAGCTCTGATACCATTTGTAAGGAAACTTGCAACAAAGAATATACCTGTTTCCACATAACCCATAATAGCTCTAAAATAATTAGCAGTTACATGTTTGTGTACATGCAACAATAAGCTAATAGAAATATGTACATGTCGCACCCTAAAAATTGTTAAATAATAAATAGATTATTAATAAGTTCAACATAAAATTCTATAATTTGTTATTAATAATTATTTAATATTAAGAATAATATTTTATTTTATTTTATTCATAAATGTTTAACTAAAATAGTAATAAAATTATTAACATTTTAAAAAATAAGGTAGACTTCAATATAGCTTATATAAATATGTTGGTTGTAATTAAGAATTGAAATTGGATCATCTAAGAAGAAAACATTCATTTGTTGTATATTACTTATTATATGCATTTTTTTAAAATGTTTTTATAAAATTAAAGGTTTAGTAAATATATTAGAGATAAAAAAAAGTGGTTTTTTATTTATTTAAATATTTTTTTTATAATCAATTATTTATCCAACCTTATGTTCTATAAGAGTTCTACTAAAGTTTTGGTAATAAGTTCTATTAATTTCTTAGGAAATAAATATGTATAAAATGTGTTGTTAAATTTTTTTATAATAGAAGAAAAATAATATATGCATATCCTATATAATTTAATATAGATAGAAATTTAATTTATATTAAATTTTAATTTATTAGTATTTTTAAGTAATTTTCCTTATCTTATCAATTAATTCATTTATATTGTTTAGTTTTGAAAATAATTAAAATAATAATGTGAATAACTATATATGTTCCCTACCAAAATATTTTTTTATATTTTTGCATTATTCTTAAACTTGGATCTTAAATGATTATGTTATTATAACATTGTGATACATATTTTTGTATAGAACACCCTTCAAATAGAACACAATATAACTTATATAGATATGTTGGTTATAATTTAAGAGCTAAATTTTCAATCATCTAAGATGAAAACCTTCATTTGCTTACTATATTTTTTTTTAAAAAATTTATTTTTATCATAATTAGAGATTTAGTAAATATATTAGAAATAAAAAATAAGATTAGAAAAAAAGAGTATAATTAGTAAGTATTTTTTATATATTTAAATTTTGTTTTATTCTATGTTCTACTAAAGTTTTGGTATTAAATTCTATTACTTTTTTAGAAATAAATATGGATGTAATGCTTTGTTAAAATTTTGTATAATAGAAGAAAAATAAGCATATTTAATATATTTTAATTTAGATAGAAATTTTACTTATAATAAATTTTAATCTATGAAAAGCAATATTTCTATCTCAATTAATTCATGTAGATTGTTCACTTTAGAAATCAATCAAAATAATAATGAGAATAAATATACAGGTTCCCATATCAAAATATTTTTTATATTTGTCAATTATCCTAAAATAATTCCTTATCTGTTTGCAATATTTATTTGTCTCTTTAATTTTCATGGTAAAAGTTAAATTGAGAAAAAATTATAAAATACATACAACAAATGTCAAACCTAACTCTTGGTGAAAGCACAAATTTTTGAAGGAAATAATTTATTTTTTATTAAAAAATGCTAATTAAAATCCATAAACTAGGAGAAAAAAAGAAAGTGGAAATAAAATTTGAAATATAGAGTATAATGTGACATTCAAAAAGTGGAAAACAAAATAGTAAGTTTTATTATCAACAAATATATAGAAAAATATAAAAAATAAGAAGGATTGACAATTTTCCAAAAAAAAATTTACAAAAACTAGGAGCAAAGCTCACACATATAAGCCTATCAGCTTAAATATGCAATTAAAATCCACATGCAAGAGAATAGACAACATACCCAAAAAAAATTGTGACACAAGATATACCCTGGGAAACCCTCATTGAGGAAAAAAAACCCAACCTCCAAAAGCATCCATCTCCATGTATTATTTGAAGCAAAATCACCATTGCAATACAACCATGGAAGCCTTCAAAGACATAGCCACAACCAAGCAATCCATGTGAACAAGCATGAATCCACACATCCCATGCCATGCTTCCAACCTTCACAAATGCTCCCTTGGCTAACCTTTCAAGTCTTGTCTCGCTTGACTCTTGCCCTTTTTTACCTTATATCTTCTCACTTGTCACTCTAGCAACTACCCTTGTGGCTGTTTATATAGTAGCAAGTCCCACAAAACCACAAAATGGTATTACATAAACCATGTGCTACTTTAGCCATTGATCCCCCATTTAATATTGGAAATTTAATTTATTTCCCCAATATTAAATAATTACATCAAATATTATCACAATGTTACAATACAACTCATCAAGTATATCCCATGGGAATCTTTACATGTTGCACGTCCATCGAGGTGGAACATTACATAATAAAATAAAATTATACAATAAACAATATTATGCAGTGTGTGCAACACCCATTATCTGAACAAGTGTGTTAGCCAAATAGTGAGAAAAATGTATGTGTGAAATGAATATCTAAACAAGAAATGTATTTGCATATTTATCATATCATTTCATTGTTACTTTATAACCATTATAGCTAAAAATATCTTAAATGAGTGGACTTAACAGTTCTATTTGTAAATCATTTTGTAAGGTGACATCGCATTGAATGTTTGTAAATCTTTTTGATAGGCCACTTAGTGAATGATGATAAGGTCTAGAAGATCTTTGGTGAAAATATGCTAATAGGGTCACACCTAACAAGTTTGCTTGTAACCTTTAATAAGGTTGTCTCTTAATCAAGCTCACTTCAAAAGAGTGAATTATTTTGGGTTAGTTATGAGTGGTTTTTATCCTTATCAATTTCCATGTTAAAAATATTGGTGTAAATGTGTGTATGAATATTTTACACATTATTTATTGTTTACATGTTTACATGTTTGCATGTTAAAACTATTAGTATTTATGTAATTTGGTTCATGAAGCTAATACTCAGTAGGAACTACAAATCTATTTACTAGCATAAGGTTGATGAAGTTTAATCTGTTAGAATTCTTTAGAATAACTAAGAGGGGGGGTGAATCAATTATTCAAGGTCCAAAATGCCCTATTAATACCTTTCTAATACTTTTATACCCTTTTCATCTGTTCAAACTTAAAATAGTCATATAAGCAAATTACTGTAAATCAACATGCAAAGATAAAACATTTAAGATCAACACATAACACAATGATTTACGTGGAAACCCAATTTGGGAAAAACCACCAGTAACATGCTACTTGATTCTCACTCTTTTGAAGTGATGCACTGTTAAAAGCCTGCCCTGTTAAAGGCTTACAACACACTGTTAAATGTGACCTTGTTAGAGGATTTCACCAAACTATTAGGAATGGGCCTGGTTAAAGGTCTTTAGAACATCCACTTGGAATGTCACCTAATTAAAGGATTTATCTAATGGCTGTTAAACCAACCTAAGTCCATAGGATTTATCTTACTGTTACAATTGCTAGAAAGTAATGATAATGGTCTTTTGATCTGACATAATTTACAACATACTTTGCAAATTCCAAATCACTCTTTCAGTTCAATCCTTATGCTTGGCTTCAATCACTTTAGTTCTGAATTGCTTGTCTCTCTCTCAAGCTTCATCTCCTTGAGTTTACCTATTCATTCTGCTAATGCAATCATCCTTGTGGTCATCTATCCAACCAGAGTTCCTCAGCATTTCATGGTTTAATGCTTGACCAGGGCTCTCTCTCTCACTATCCCTTCTTTTTCACTCTCTTCCACACACTATTTTCTATTAACTTATGTCTTCTTATATACAGGTCTAATTTTCCTTTGCCACTCAATTCTCCCTCTCTAATTTTAGGGTTTCAAAAATGGATTAGGTAGGATACAATGTATCTACACCATATCTTGTTTTCTTTTCCAACTGTACCTTAAAAATGTTCTACATGGTGTTCTGTGCCACCAAATCATCATTCTTATCCTCCTTTTAATTCACAGATTTCTAGATAACAACTTTTTTGACTTTGATCTCACGAATCTTCAATTTTCTAAATAATGCAGCAACTCGGCATTATTTAGTTACTGGTGCTCGGCACCTCTGTGTTACTCAGCATCATTGAGTTACTGGTACTCGGCACCTCTGTGTTACTCGGCATCATTGAGTTACTGGTGCTCAGCACCTCTGTGTTGCTCGACACCTAAACCTGCTCGGCACTTGGTTCTGCTCGGCACTTGAACTTGCTCAGCACTTGAACTTGCTCGACACTTGAATTTTCTCGGCACTTGAACTTGCTCGGCACTTGAACTTGGTTTGAGCTTTACACAAGACTTAGCTAAAACCTTAGATCTTTGATATGTTTCAGTATGCTCATTCTTTGTATCTTTTAGTATGTCATTCAATACACTGTTTCATTAATGGCTTGACTGATCCTTATACTTCATTACAACATCATAACTTCAACCTTTCTCTAGGTGTTCTAGTTACATCTTATTGATTGCTTCCACCTTGACAATTAACTAATTGATAGTATTTGGATCACTAAAGCAATTGTCATCCCTGCAAGTAGCAAGTTTGACATCAATGACAAAATAATGATTGAGGACATTCTTTACTAGTTCCATATTCCAACAATTGTTCTTATGATCATTTCAATCATTTCCAACATAATCTATCTACCAAGTTGATTAGGTGATAAGTTTAAGTTGTTATAAGTGTGTTGAATTATTTAAAAGGACCTGAGGATAACTAATTTATCCCCCCACTACCTCTCCCCTCTCAATTATCTAACAATTGGTATTAGAGCATATGTACATGGAGGAATAAGCTTGAAAGGCTTAAGCCAAATATTTAAAGATGTATAACAGTGAAGTACCAAATTTGAACAAGAAGAAATTCTTCTCATGGAAAAGAAGAATGAGGTTGCACCTATCTACAATTAGAGACTCTTCATTTTACTACCTAGATAGTCAACACACATTGCCACCCCCTAAACCTATGATAGTTGTACAAATGAGAGAAAAGAAAAATATACAAATCCCTAATGATGGAGATTGCTTCTTCCCTAATTGATGTTGAATTTGATGATATTAAAGATTGTTCTACCACAAAGGAAAAGTGGGAAAACTTACACTTATTCATTGAGGAGATCCAAATGTGTTAAGAAACAAAGTTGAAAGTCCAAGAGGAAAGTTTGATGACATGAGAATGCTAGAAGGTGGGAATATTGTGCAATATAGTAACTGAATCAAGGAATTGGTTAATTTTATCAAAGGAGATGGAGGATTCATAAATGAAGAAGTTGTGGTAAGAAAATATCTTAGAACTCTATTACCTATCTATGTTGTTAGAGTTTTTGATATTCAAGAGTTGGGATCTATACCTATTAATGTCATTACTCTCTTTCTTTGGTCAGTAGATTGACTACATTTGAATTAAATAATTTTGATAACTATTTACCTAATATTGAAACTACTTTCAAGTTATCTTTTACCATTGGTAGTTCAAAGAAATAAAATGTATCACATTTCAAACAAGATATAAGTGATTATGAATTAGAGGATAAGGATCTAGAAGAGCTAGAGACACCACTATCTAGGAGGCTACCAAAAGGAAAAGGAAAGTATAAAGGTAAATCACCTTTAATATGTTTCAAATCTGAAATGTTGATCAAAGTGCATCTAGATTTCTTGAAAGGAATATAATTGATAAGAATGACAAAAGGGAGAATAGATACCAAACAAATAAAGGCTACAAGGACAAAGGAAATAAGTATTGTTACCTAGCAGAAGAAGAGGAGACCAAGTATGAAACTATTGATCAAGATTTTGGTGGGGAACTTGTTTATGTGGTTATGAAAGATGAAAGGTATGAAGATGAAAAGGATCTTATTTATCAAGTTAGTAAGAATGATACATGGATTATTGATAGTAGTTTTTCACATCATATGACTCGTGATATTGATGAGTTTGATAATATTAAGCATTATGATGGTGGATTAGTTAACTTTGAAAATGTCACTGTATGTCTTGTAAAATGAAAAAGTTCCATTACTACCTCAAAATTCTCTCCTAATCTATTTATTAGGTCATCTAGTTACTCCATAGCAGTCCTATTCCTATCCCATGTAATCATTCCAATGGTAGGAAAGTAATTCTATACATAGAGAACTATGCAAACTAGTAGGGAACCAAACTTACAAGTGGTGTTCTTTTATTTTCTCACTACCTCTAGGTTCTTTGTAAGTTGGTGCAACTATAGCTTGGGAATATCATATGAATGATCCTTCTTCACTATTTTGTAGCCTAAATCAACTGCAACACAAGGCATATTGTTCAATCTTCTCAATTGATAGAACTTGTGTGCAATCACACAAATAGAAAATTTGATTAGTGGATCCTTGATGCCATCAATTGACATACACAACCATTCCACTTTTCCTTGGTCAATTTTTCAATCTCATTCTTTGTTACAATCCTTATTCTCTTTGGTCAATCCAAAGTAGGGTACCTAGTTATCCTGCAAATGATTACTTTATTAATTTTGATTGGCCCACCTTCCAACCAAATTCTCATGTCATGAACTTGACTAAGAATGATCTTGATCCATTCAACCTTGAAAATTTTAGGAAATCCTAGGGTACATGTAAGCTATTTCTCTGCAATAGTATTTATATTTGTCCTTTAGGTTTCCATTCACACATAACTTTTCATAAGCTGGCCTTATTTCAAAATCTCTAGTTTCCCCAAATTTTCATTAATAGAAAAATCTTAGGTCTTGCACAGTCAAGACTCTGGATGGAATTGATGATAATGTTCCCATATCATCAATAATGTTATCAATGTTCAATAAATTTTTGAAGTTCAGTGGGGGACTTTGATCAATCCTAATTATTTGAGAACTGCTATCCTTCACCATTGCACTTCTACATATCATTTCCAACTAGGGTTTTAAAAAAAGCTTTTACAAATATCTTTACTAAATATTGTACTCAACACTAAGAATGATCCTTACTTTACTTCACAAATTTTTTGATAATCTATTGAGATTATTTGCTCTGTTCACTACAATTGCTTTGGTCACCTTAAAATCTTCTCTTGAGCTCTTTTATCTCTTGGTGGGTGCAAATGAACCAAAATTGATATATATCTTTGATCTTTCAATTTTAGGTCTGCAATTAATGTCTTCATACTTGGTTGGTGTATGACAACTAGCTTAGGCTGCACTTCATCTCGATCAAGGTTATTCACTCAATCATAACCAATTCACTTAATTAGTATGTTATCTTCCTCGATAACTTGCTCTATACTACAAAGCTTGGCCAATATAGACTATACCACTAGTGCTCAATACTTTACGACTTTCAATTCTTAATAAATCTTCATTCATGCATATATGACTTTGCATCACTTCTATGCTATGAACTAATGTAAAAAGTAGCATTAAGTATACAATTCCTACATACCTCCTTTTCCTTAGTGAGATACGGTGTGATCACCTAATCCATCACATTGGGTGATCACTGTTTCTTTTGCTTTACTGCTTCTAGCTCTTACTATCTCTATCCATGTTTTCTTTCCTTCAGGTTTTTCATTTCCATTATTTGGTGTTGGTGCCGGTGTTTTGATTTATAGTTTCCTCTAATGTGTCCTACTTTGAGACAACTGAAACATACTATCTCTCTATTTAATCATTTCTTATAATTTCCTCTAGACTGTGTCCATATTCTCCACAATAGTGACAACTATACCATTTGTTGTAATCCCAATTGTAGGATTTTCTTTCCTTGTTGTATGGGTTTGTCTTTCAAGTGGTCAATTTGACTTCTTCTTAAGTACTCTACACTCATGAGCTCTATGTCCATATTTTTGACAATTATAGCAATGAGTTTAGAATTTAGATGTTTTCCTAGTTGAGCCATTTTTCTTTTATCTACATTCATGTGCTTGATGTCCTACTTTCTTACAATTAAAATAATTACCACTCTGATTGTATGATCAATCTTCCCATATTAATGAGATGTAGGTTTGTCTTTTATTTTGCAATCCTTTGTTCTCCACTCTTAGATGATTCTCATTCTTTGATAGATGAAGATCCAAGTCCAGAGGTGTATTTTTCTCTAGGTGACTATTGGAATTAAAGATAGAGTAACTGAGAGGGGGGGTGAATCAATTACTCACAAAAATTAATCCACAAATCCCTTAGATGTCTTAATGATCTAGTTACTACTTTTACTCAGTAAAAAACTGTTGTAACTTGGTAAATTAAACTATTACTTTATTTTCAAGCATTCATGCATGTAACTGAAAATAAAGTGAACACAAGAGACACCAGATTTAACGTGGAAACCCAATATGGGAAAAACCACCAAGTAACTAGTCACCAATTTTTCACTCTTTTGAAGTGAGCCCTATTAGGAGCCAACCTTTTTAAAGGTTACAATACACACTGTTAGGTGTGATCCTGTTAGAGGATTTAATCACCCTATTAGGAGTGGCCTTGCTAGAGGTCTTTAGAAAAATTCAACTAAATTTTCACCTTGTTAGAGGATTTACAAAATGGTTGTTAAACCAACTCTGTTAAGAGATTTGAAATCACTGCTACAATGGTTAGAAAGCAACAATGAATTAACCTAAACAAGAAGCAACTGAATTTGTTGGATACAGGTCTCTGTTCAGCATCATTAGATCCTCCTTGATCAAATATGACTCTGCTACTCCTTAATGATCTCTAATCATCCTTCAAATTCGCTTCCACAATAATCAGTCTTCATATCACATTAACTTCTCATATCTCCACATCATACTTCTTTGAATTTGCAACTTGACTTCTTACTTATACCATTCAAATTGTCAAGTCATCCCATTTACATGTTACATTTATCAATAATCCATTTATCAGTCAGCTACAGATATTACTCTTAATCAAATAAATGTTATTTCATAAGACAATGAAATTCTTTACTGGCCAACCCTGCTTTGTAAGTACTACTTCCAAGAATTTCCAGAGTTAACCTTCTTGACTCAGTTAACATTACAATATCCTTAAAATCCTTTGGCTGTCGAGTTTTCTTGGTAAGAACTGAATCTTCCAAATTTCCTTTGATGATCGAGTGAACTCGGTAAGAACTGTTTCTTCCAAATTACCTTTGATGATCGAGTGAAATCGGTAAGAACTGTTACTGTCATATTTTCTTCAATTACCAAGTGATCTCAGTAAGAACTAAAATTCTTTGATTACCTTGAAAGCTCAGCTAACACTGTCCTTTTCCTTGCTGACCTTCTAAGCTCGGTAGACACTATCCTTTGCCTTGCTGACCTTCTGAGCTCGGTAGACACTATCCTTTTCCTTGTTGACCTTCTGAGCTTAGTAGACACTATCCTATGCCTTGCTGACCTTCTAAGCTTAGTAGACACTATCTTTTGCCTTGTTGACCTTCTGAGCTCAGTAGACACTATCCTTTGCCCTGCTGATCTTCAGAGCTCGGTAGACACTATCTGATGATTGATGTGACATTTGTGTGACATCAAAGGCAACACACAATTGAACAATTGTATCTAACAGGTGACTTCATCATATCTTCAAAGTGCCTGATTGATTTATTTGTTCTATTCATTCTCTCCATGATTTCCTTTTCATGCCTTAACTCACTTTTCAATTGCTCTTGTTGTAGCTTCAGATTTTTTATCTCCACATCTTTTATATTTGTATCTTGATTTGTAATTACTAACTAATTTATCATGTCTAGCTAGTTATTTGTAAGCTTTTGTACTTCAAATGATTTTTCTATGAGTTTTCTAGTCATCTACCTTTTCTTCCATTTCTTTCTTCCTTTATTTAGTTTCTTCACAAAGTGTAACTGATTGAATTTCTTTTTATGTCTTGAGGTCTTTTACTTCTTTCACTAGGGCACTATTCTTCTCTAATAATTCTACCATTGCTTCATTATTGTTACTAGTCTTTCCACTTTCCAGTAGTCCTTTAGTATCAATGTATGTGTAGTTGAATAGCTATCTCTCTTCTTCTCTGTAGGGTTTTCCTTAACTCCTCTTTTGTTGCTTCTAATTGTTGCAACTCAATTTGGATTTCAATCATCTAATTCTCAATGATCTTTCCCATCTTGTACACTTCCATCTCTATGATCTTATCCTCTCAAGTTGTTAGGCTTCTTGACAAGAGAACTAATCTCTAATACCAATTTTTGGAATAAGTATATGGGAAACAAGATACTAAGAGTGGAGTGAATCAGGATCTTAAACTATTGACTTCAAAACCAATTTCATTCATTTATACCTAATTCATCTCAAGGATATATCATTAAAACTAAAATGTTGAAACATAAATGAAATACATCACATCCATAAAAACTTCAACACGAAACATAATGATTTGGTTACCCAAAAATACTTCAAGATGAAGGTAAAATTGGGGTTGGGATGAAAACTACAAATCTTCATTGTTGCAACAATAAAGATAACCTGTTAGGGTTACAATGTTTGATCATAAATATGATCTACCCTATGAGGGGGTCTGCCCTATTAAAATCTTAAGAGACTATTAGGTTTCACCTTGTTAAAGGATTTTACACTCACAATAAAGTAAGGACTCTGTTAGGAGGTTTATATAGGCTTGTTAGGACCACTTTGTTAAGAGATTTATCCTATCTTAATTAACAATAACTAATTGAGTACTTAACCCTCAGTATGCTCTACAAGTTGATATTGGGTCTCCTCCTTGCTATATCACTAATTTAATTCTCCTAATCTAATAACTTTGTTTAGTCCTTTGTCTCTTGGATTGCTCTATGTCTTCTCTTCTCTCAGACTTCAACTTTGGTCCTTCACATGCATATAAGGATACTTGTCCTTAACTCTTATTCCTTCCTCATACACTCTTTGTCTCTTGCTTATAATTTAGGGTTAGAATCCTCCTTAAATATACATTCTATGAAGGTTCTAGATCTCGATCGACAATTTACACTTCACCATCTTTTTTCGTCTACATCCATTTTTTGATTGGTTTAATCACTCACCTAGGGATCATTACCTTCTACAATGACATGTAATCAATATCTTAGCTGGATCTTTGAAAATTAAATATCATTGAAAATTTGGCCAAAATGGTATACATATGTGTTTTTTCCATTAAAAATTCTCATATCAAAACTAAACTACTTAGCACTTGAATTCTCTAATGCTCGGTCATGCATAAACCTTCATTTTGTAGCTTGAAATCTATATAAATTTTTTCTCAGCTCTTAATAACTTATCAGTATGTCAAATTTCTTGGCTCGTACTATATTTCTCAATCTCATAAATCTACTCAGTCTCTACTAAATGCTTGACAATCATTGTTTTTCTTGGTATAAGTGTTGTATGCTCGGTCTTTACTAGATAACTCAGTCACAGTAATGACCTTGTAATCCTACCTTGTAAATGACTAAGTGTTTGGACACTAATTCAAAACATAGGCTTAGAGATCAAATTTAATTAGCATTGTTATCTATACACTAAACTGAGTACAATTGGAGAAAGGTACAAACAAAAAACCTTATAATTAGGTATGGCATACAATGAACGTTAGCTACTTTAAAGTCTTTGGAAGTAGATGTTATATTCTAAAAGAAGATAGGAATGGAAAGTTTGATTCTAAAAGTGATGAAGGTATATTCCTAGGCTATTCCACTAGAAGAAAATATTATAAATGTTTTTGATCAAGTAAAATAGGTTTTACAGGGATCTTGAAACCCAAAGTTTTACAGCAAAAAGATTGAGATGAAACAGACTAAACAAACAAAAAATTGTCACAAAAGGCTGGAGATAAAAGAAGGCCTGAAGCCAAACAACAAAGGCCAAAGACAGAAAAGAAAAGCCAGGCAAACAGGCTAGTGGTCGTCTGTGTTCATGGCTTGCAGGGAGAAAATATTATAAATGTTGGAAAGTGCAAATGTGAGAATTGATGAGTTTGCAAAAAAGAATGATGAAGAAAGAAAGAAAGAACCTAAGAATCATCAAATAATTGTATATGTATAGGAAGGATAACTGATTACTCTATTCAAGAAATAGCAAGTACCTAAGCATTGACATGCAATAACCAAGAAACAACAAGCTTTTATCGAGCAACTAGTTTTAAACCCCCATCGAGTGAATAAAATGCAAAAGACCATAAAATAGATCCTTTATTAGCAAAATATGTCAAAAGGAATCATTCACCAAACCAAATAATTGGAGGCAAAGATGTTGGAATCATGACAAGAAGTGATTTGAGACATAAAACATGTTTGATTTGTGAATTTGAGCCTAGAATATTCAAAGATGCTTTGTACAATGAAGATTGGATAAATGATATGAATGTACAGATTGATTAAATAGAGAAGAACAACACATGGACACTGCTACTAAGACCCAAAAATAAGAATGTTATTCTCACAAAGTGAGTTTTTAGAAACAATCTGAATGAAAATGGAGAAGTTATAAGGAAAAAAGCAAGATTAGTTTGCAAAGGAAATACTCAAGAAGAAGGAATTGACTATGGTGAGACATTTGATTTTTTTCTAGAACAGAAGGTATAAGAATAGTACTTTCATATAGTGCTTATAAATGATTCAAATTTTATCAAATGGATGTGAAGTTTGTATTTCTAAATGGAATTATAGGGGAGGGATTTTGCATTGATAAATTAGAAGGATTTGTGGATTAGAATCAAAGGAACATGGTATGCAAGCTACAAAAGGCTTTATATGAAAGATTACACTCTTATTTGATAAGAATTTGTTTTACTATAACTATTGAGAATCGTAATCTATATGTAAAAAGTGAATCTAAAGATAAGATCTTAATAGACGATGTATTTTTTGATGATATCATATTTGGCTATCATGAATTGATGTGTAAAACATTTGTTGATGAAATAAGAAAAGAGTTTGAGATGTCTATGGTTGGAGAGATCAAATTCTTTACTGGATTACAAGTTCAACAAGTGAAGGATTGTATGAAACACTTCAATAGGATTGTAGGTCTCCACTTATCCAGACCACTGAGTCATTCAAATATGTATTTGGGGGAAAGAGGGGAATTTCAAAATATGATTCCACTTACATTCCAAATTATATTAGCTAGAACCCAAAGGAAGAAGGGTGAAAATGTTGACTCCAAATTATAAAGGGGAATGTAATACAAAAAAATTCACTCTTTAGCCCTTATAAGATAATGTATACATGAAATTGAACTAATTCCTTTAATAATGTGAATTTAGATACTATGTGTATAAAATTAGACCAATTAAGATATAGATCTAAGGTAAATATATAAAAGGAAATAAAATATGAAAGAATCACCTTGAAATGTGAAAAGAAGTATGTATTTTAACTCCAAAGCTTATGGATCTGAGCCTTTTTTTGAATATCTAATCACAAATCTCAAAATAAAATAATGAAAGAAATAAAACCCAAAAATATATCAATAAGAAGGCACTAAAGGACTAGGTATACTTGGAAGGACATATTATGGCACAGTTGACATAGTTGAGCAACATTGTAATGAACTTCTCCAAAAACCTCTCCTAGAGTAGGTTCCATATCTCTAAGCTCCAATTGATATCATGCTTGCTACACACAGAAAATAAGGGTTTCAAAGGGTTTTTTTGGGGTGGGGGGGGGGCTTGTTCCTTGATAAAGCTCGAGGTTAAGGAATTAATCATAAATGATAAATGTCAATATAAAGGAAATAAGATAAATGTAAATATTCACCTTGCTTATAAAAACCCTTGTCAATAAGGATTTTTCATGATGTATGAAGTAGATCTTGAACTCGATATGGAAGATGTAAGATATCTCCACAATTGCAATGGATCTACCATAACCACATCATGGAGCCATGGATGTAAATGTGCATCAATGAAGAAGATAATAAATGCTTCAATGTAGATCGCCTCCCTTAATGGCCAACAAAATGGTGTATCTTGAAGAGGAAATGCCCACAAAGAATTATTGAATGGTTGAAGAAAATTTTCTCGCTTGTTGAATACTTGAATTCTTGAACTCCTTGCTTTGAGTGCTTGATGAGATAAGATGTCTTGAGAATGAGATATGAAAAATGAATCCCCCAAGCCTCATTTTATACTAGTTTTTATATGGGAAAACAACTCAAGTCAATAGGGGAGTAAAATTTATTAAGTGACAAACTCAAGGACTTTAAGACCTCAAATGCTGCAACCACCAAGGACTAGGTCAACCTTGTCCTAGACTAGGTTAACTTGGGGTTGACCTAGTCTAGACCAGGTCAACTTGGGTTGGTCTAGTCATAAAGCATAGGATAGGAAAGACCTTAGAAAGGACCAAGTCAACCTAAGTTGGCCTCATCCCACATGCTAGAGAGAAGGCCTTAGGAAGGCCTGGAGGAGGTGCAAGTGAAAAATAGAAGATAACATATCAATATGGTCAAAAGGATAGTAAAGTGACACCAAGAAGACCATGTTAGAAGGAAAGAGATGATGATGAAGAATGAATGGAAGGGGAGAGGAGAAAAAGAGACATCTAGCACAGGTCCATCCATGGTTTGGGAAAGGAATTATGGAAAGGATATTAAAAGGTCCTAAAAGGAAAGTATGTCCATTTTAAGATCAAAAAAAGAAACTCCAAATCATAGTAAAGTAGATCAAAAGAAAAATTTGATCTTATCACAACTTAGGAGACAAAGAAATCATCAAGCTAGGAACAATGCATAGATTTGAAGATAACCCAAAAATCATACCAAGCCAAAAATGCTTAGGTAATCTAAGCTATACTTAGAATCTATATTTACCCCTAAAAAACTTGATTCTTCATCATATCCCAAAATTACAATATGAGAGATGTCACTGAAAATCAAGAGAGAGAAAGGGGTATAATCAACTTTCCCAATAAGGTTTATTTTCCTTATTGTGAATCACACAAAAGGGGATAGGATTGAATAGTCTAGCAAGTTTGTGTGCCTAATAGTTAATCCCATGAAAAAGAAAAGGAGGTAGGATCAAATGTTATAATGAGTTTGTGCTGCCAATAGTTAATCCCACAAAGACAAGGAAGGGGGAGGATAGAATGGTCAAGCAGGTTTGTGTTCCCAATAATCAACCCCATAAATTTACACCTTGCGGTGACTTTACATTCCCATTATATAGTACTTCTATATTATGAGAATGGTTTATGTATGCACTAAGATGGGTCAAATGGTCTAGAATTGTGTGTGGCATGCTAGTCAACCAATCCAAACATGTAAAAAAGAGAGAGCACTTGCCCCTAGAAAGTTTGATAAGAGTACTCTATATGATGTTCTTGAAAATTAAAAATATGTAAAAATGATAAGGGGACCATGTATTACCCCCATAAGATGAAAAAATAATTACTAATTTTGGCATCTTAAGGAAGTGATGAAGAAGGATAAAACAATTTCAATATCAAGATAGTATCCATAAGAAATACCTAGTCCAAACCAAAGAGGTCACAACTCATATGAGGTCATGAAAGGGTAGAATGTAGAGACACCATACAAGAAGTAAAATAGGAAATCCTTGAAAAAAAGGATACAGTATTATGAGGCTATCATTTTAGTGATCTAGCTACCATGAAAATCCAATTGTGAATATTTCAAGATTGGATGGGACATGATAAACAAATAACACACAACCAAAGAAAATAGTGGATCGGTGAGAAAGTGAAAAATTAGGACATCATTCCCTTCCCCTCCAAGAGTAGGAAAAAGAGAAGAGAAAACAAACAATATAAAACCTATTATACTACTCACAAAGAAAACCATGTATGATAATGAGCCCCTAGAAAGAAAGCCAACAATGTTACAAGGCCTAGAGAAATATAATTGGGAATTACATATTATTTAAAGAGAGATCATTATAAGGAGATATGTGAACAAAATCATTATTAATGATTTGTTTGATCTTGTAATGTAAAGCTTGACAATTATTAGTAGAGTGATCATGATAATGGTGATACATGAAAAACAAGAGATTCATAAGTTTCTAACTATGTTTCTTTCTATGTTTAGGCCTAGTAATCACCTTAGCATTAAGAATTTTAGGTAGAATGATTTCATGATTATTAGGAGATGATATGTGAGGAGAGGATGTGGAAAAAGTATGAGATTCAATACTTTTTTTCACATCTAAAATTATAATCGATAATGGTGTTAAAATAATGTCTATGCCCCCCATTTCCTAAGGGCGTATGATTTTTATCACTAGATTTAATAGATTCATCATGAGTGCAAGTAGAGAAAAAGTTGGTGAAGAAAAGAGCTACATAATTTGTCATGAATGGAAGGTACTTCACTCTATATTCCCTAGTAAAGGTTGGTGTGAGATCTAAGGATCCTTAATCATCACCTAGAAGGGTGCTTGTAGAAGGAGGATCATCATTAGATTCTTGATTTTTTTGTTCCTCAACATTTAGACAACTATTTGGCTTAGTATCTACATAAAGAGTATACATGACATTATTATAGATAAGATTGACTTTATGATGAAGAGTTGAAGGAACAACATGCATAGCATGTAACCAATGTCTACCTAAAAGAATATTGTAATTAAGAGGTTCATGAATCACATGAGTATGAGTATTTAGAACAATTGCACCCACTTTGATAGGTAAAGTGATGGTGCCTAAAGTTTTCCTAAAGTTTTCTTAGAATTATTTTCAAAGACACACTCATAGAATTACTATTAGGTTTGATATGTGAAATATGAACATTTTTTTGTTTGATCATATCCATACTGCAAAAATTAAGCCCAAATCCATTATCAACTAGAGTTCAAAAAAGAATGTTACCATTGATTAGGATAGCTACCATAGGAGAATCATAGAGATATTTAATCTCTTTATGAGGTAAGTCATCATGAGTAAACACAATTTGAGGTGGGACAAATGTAGTATTCATGCATTGTAAAAAGGCGATGATGTTATCTTGATTATGAGATGGAGTGGGAAAAATGGATAGAGATTTTTTCAAGGCTTCATGCTATGTAGGAGATTTTTAAAGTTCCCAAAGATAAATTTTGGCTAGGGTATTGTGGAATTATGATACCAAATCATAATCCAACCCAAGATTTTGAGAAAGGTGATGTGGAAGGGGGAGAACAAGTTGAGAAGGTGGAAGGAAAGTAGTAGGATGAGAATTATTCCTTTTATAATAAGTATCAAACACCATATGATAATCCTTAGAATTGATATATCCCCCTTTAATATTTATGTAAGGACAATTCTTAAGAGTGATAAGAGGATTATTTGATGTAGGGCAATCCTTGAGAGTGAGAATAGGTTGAGAAACATTAACTTGATTAAGAGCTTTCTTCTCCATACATGCATCACTAGAAGAGAGATTATTAAGGAGATTGTAAGTAGTCTATTTTCTTAAAGAATCTTTAGAATATAGATTTTATATATCCATTAATGATTCATCTCTGATAGGGTCATCACATGAAGGCAAGGTCGCATTAATGAAAGTATTTATAATGTTCTCCTCTTGAACTAAAATATCCCTAAACGGAAGGTATGTTTTAAGAGAAGGAGAAATATCAACTATGTTATCTATAAATGAGATAGAAAAGGTTTCATCCATGATATCATTTTTTATTTAGTAAGTTTCTTTCATGAGGAAGAGATTATTCCATGTCATTATCCAATGGTTCATCCCAAATAGGAGAATCATCATAGGGAAGAATATATCTATCAAGAAAACATACCATGGAAGAAAAAGCAGAGGAATTGAAAGAAGGTATAAAATCATCCCTACCAAATGTGTCCTCATAGATAAGGTCTATATTAATATAAATATTAACATCAATCTCTAACTTTACCTCACAAAGAGAAAGAGAATTAGAAGAGAGATTAAAAACATAATCTTTCTCTATTGGTTCCTTAGAAGGTGTTGTAAGAGAGGACAACAAAACATAACATACCCTAGATTGATTCTTTTTGGGAGAAGCATATCTTAAAAGAGGATGTTATTTTATGGAAAAGGGGATAGAGGAATGGTTTAAAATGGTTTAAACAACTTTTACAACATGAGTGAAATGCATACAAGCTAGATCTAAATATTCAATGCAAAATAAGACTAAAATAAGATAGAAACTTAACTAATAAGATAACCAAATCTAATTCCAAAAAATAATAGAAGACAAAAATATGTTGGGTTCATCCAAAAAAAGGTAAACACCCAATATAAATAATCTAAATAAAAAAAGAAAAGATGGTAAGTGGTTGTGTTCACCAAATGTTTAGGTGAAGCCAATGCCAAATACAAGATATATTCAAGAGAGGAATATGTAACTCCAAGAAAGAGGGTTTCACATTGGGTTCACAAAAATGTTTACTAGGGAGAAAAGGGAAACAATTTAATAGGATTGTAGGTCTCTTATTATCCAAGTCACTAAGCCATTCAAATATCTATGTGATGGAAAGAGGAGAACTTCCAAATATGATTCCACTTATAATCCAAATTAGATTAGCTAGAACCCAAAGGAAGAAGGGCACCAATACTAAATTCAATTTATAAAGGGGAATGCAATACAAGGAAATGTACTCTCTAACCCTTACAGGATAATGTGTACATGAAATTGAACCAATTTCTTGAATAATGTGAATTTAGATACTATGTATATATAATTATCTCAATTAATATATAGATATATAAAAGGAAATAAAACATGAAATACTCACCTTGAAATGTGTAGAGGAAGATGTATTTTAACTCCAAAAGTTATGGATCTAAACCTTTTTTTTGAATATTCAGTCATCGAGCTTAGAATAAAATGATGAAAGAACAAAACTCAAAAATATCTTAGAAAAAAGGAACTAAAGGACTAGGTTGACTTGGAAGGACATCTTATGACATAGTTGACATTGTCTGGTGACATTGTAACAAACTTCTCCAGAAAGCTCCTATGAAGTAGGTTCTAGATCTATAAGCTCCAACCAATATCTTGCTTGCAACACACATAAAAGAAGGGTTTTGGGGGGAGGTTTAGGGAGGGCTTTCCTTGTTCAAGCCCTAGTGTTAAATGTAAATGTAAAGGAAGCTAGATAAATTTAATTATTCACCTTGCTTGTAAAATCCCTTGTCGACAAGGGTTTTTTGTGATGTATCTTGTAGATTTTGAATTTAATATGGAAGATGTAGGATATCTCCACAATTGCAACAGATCTATTGTAACCACATTATGGATCCATGGATGTAATATGCATCAATAAAGAAATAATAAATTGTTCAATGTAGATCTCCTCCTGTTATGGCCATAAAGAATCCTTGAATGCTTGAAGAAAAAAATTTCACTTTCTTGAATACTTGAAATCCTTACCTTGAATGCTTGATAAGATGAGATGTATTGAGAATGATATATGAAAATGAAGATCCCAAGCCTCCTTTTATACTAGTTTTTGGGAAGGAAAAAAACTCAAGCTAACGGGGGAGTAAAACTAATTAATTGGAAAGCTAGAGGACTTTTGGACCTCGAACCCTACAACCACCAAGGACTAGATTGACCTAGGTTGACTTGTCCCCAAAGGACAAGACAAAAAGGGATTAGAAAGGACTAGGTCAACCTTGTTCAACCTCATCTTGGACCAGGTTGACCTAGGTTGACCTAGTCTTGGAGATTGGAGAGAAAATGCCTCGAGAGGGCCCAGAGGAGGTGCAAGTGAAAACTGGAAGATAATAGATTGATATGGTCAAAAGGGTAGCAAATCAAAACCTAGAAGACCATGTTATAAGGAGAGATAACTTAGAAGAATGACATGGAAGGGGAGAGGAGAAAAAGAGACATCTAGCACAAGTCCATACATGGTCCAAGAAAGGAATTATGTAAAGGGTGCTAAAAGGTCTTAAAAGGAAAGTGCATCCATTTTAAGATGGTACTTTGTATACATAAATTAGTCTAAAAATATCAAGGAGACTTTGAAGAACTTTAGCATAGAAGAATCAAGATCAGTAAATAAACTAATGAGCATAGGCTACAAATTATCAAAGGACGATGACTCTACCAAGGTAAATGAAACAATTTACAGATCTATGATTGGCAAGTTTAGTATGTTATTCATATCATAGGTGATATTTCTCATGTTCTAAGTATTGTGGATATATTTTATTCTAATCCTAAAGAGACATATATGATTACTTTAAAGATAATCTTTAGACATCTCAAAGGAATTGAGCATTATGGTTTATGCTACAAGAAAGATGGAGATTTTGAGATGAGAGTCTACACTAATGTCGATTCGGCATGTAATCTTGGTGACAGAAAGTGCAATTCCTACCCCTAGTTAAATTTTTAGATTTATTTTAATTTATTATTTTAGGCCTATTCTATATGATTATTGGTACTTGGTTACTAGGTTTTATTATATGTTATTTCATGCTTAGTTGATTTATGTGAGGAGTACTTAGTTTTTAATTAATTAAAATAGGTTTTTTTATAGGGGTTCCTAAAACCCAATAGTTAACATCAAAAATACTACTTAAAGTTCAAGTATAGCATAAAAGAAACAAAAAAACAATAGGCCATACCCGGCCATCAGAAGTAGACAAAATACAAACAACCAAAAGCCAAGGTATAGATAAAAAAACTAGGAGAACCGATCAAGGTAACATTTCTTTGACCAGCTCTGCATTTTTTAGCACTAGCTCTCCCATGGCCTCAACCTCATCAATATTCATTTGACTATCATCCTAAGATACCTCCTCCCCCCTCTTTCTCTTTTTTGGTATCCTTCTTTTTCTTTGTCTCTCAACCTGCAAAGAATCATCTTCATCAGCAGCCCTAGTTTCCTCTTTGTCATTTTCCTTCTTCCCTTTTTTGCTTTCCTCAATCATCGAGTGCTGCTAAATGATATTATCATTAAGACCTTTTATAATGTTGAGGCTCTAGTTAGCCAAGCTATGGAGAGAGCTCTCCCTCCTTTCCACTCTTTTTTTAGTCTCAAGAGTACTTATTTATTTCATGTGTTCAAGATTACTTCTTTGATGATATATGTATGTTCATTTAGTGATTTTTGTTATCTCATGATGATAGTAGATGGATTATTTATATGAAATTCTATGGTTACTTATATTAAAATTGATTAAAGATCAACCCCTTAGCTCCCAAGAATCAACTGCATGCAAATACCTGTCACAGAAAGAGAGAAGCAAAAATCTATGGAGGCTAGAATTCCTGGATCCATAGATGAGACATTCTTGATGAGAAAAAAAGAGATTTCTATATTCAATAATGAAATAATCTCAAATTCTTAGTGAATATTTACAATGAGAGATCATCCTTATAAAGGAGATTGAAACCCTAAAAGGGTCTAACCTAGGTTGCATCATAATAATTAACAAAATAATTAATTATTAGATGCCTAATGTTTAGCTTATGCAAACTAGAGTTAATTAGAAAATATCTAATTACTCTAACACCCCCCCCCCCCCCCCCCCCCCAACTTAAGATAAACTTAGGGAGTAGATAAAAAACCTAAAAACTACTATAGAAAGTAGATTTGAGTCCCGATAAACAAGGCCTGATGAGGTACCCAAGCACAACCAAATCTCTACAAAGAGGAGAAATAAAGAAAACCACATGTGAAAAATTCTACTCCAAAAAGAGATGGAAATAATGCTAAAAAGAAACTAGTGAAGGACTGAAGAAGCCTCCAATCTAGGGAATGTCCCAGAAGATAGGAAAAAAAGATGATCATGTAGAATGACATTGAAACATGTAGAAGCTACAAAAATCTGTCAAAAGTAATTGTTGATATGAAGAACCTCCACTAAAATAGAACTTGATTAGGTAAAGAATACTATAATCTACATCAAAGCAAAAGCCACACAAAGGCAAACAATTGAACTCGAAGATACAGATGGCATGAAATGCCAAAGCTTGAAGAGCTGATCAATTGAACCAAAGAAGCATAAGAAACAATAGAGAACCCCCCTAATGTAGACAAGGGTGAGGTGATAGGCAACTAGAAAAGTGGTCCAAAAGAATTGTATATCAAGGAACTATGATCAAGATGCACAAAAGAGTACATATGTGTGCACTAAGGTGATTAATCTCAAATGTCATGTGAGGCTAATGTCACAGAAAAGACACTCACTAGACAAAGGAAGATGGAAAACTAAGGCAAATATCAACCCCCCATTACACTTTATCATAGTAGTGCATGTACAATAAAGCATAAGACATAGTGAATCCCAAGAATACAATAAATTGCATGAGTGTCCTCAAATGATATTGCTCAAATCAAATGACAAACAACTAAAACTAAAATACTAATGTAGTAAGGTACTTTATCTTAGTATGTTTGCAAGAATGCATACAAATGGTGTCTAAATAGACTAGAAGAGACATAAAACTGATACAAAATATAGCACAACTCATGACAAATCATCTAAAGCAACAAAATTGATCCCCAGACTTGAAACAACCAAGTTATCCACCAGAATGCAAAAAAGAAGAAGATTGAATAGAATGTGCCTAGAGTAGAATTTAGAAAAACAACCAGCATCACTAGAAAGAGCTTAGAAAGACCTTTCCAACAATATAAAGATTTCCCAAATCGGATATGTCTCCCAAAGTGCAAAAAGGAACTTCAGGCTTTGACAATAGAAAAAGCCATCAAAATAGCATTAAAGACTTTAGTGTACCATGTTGATTGAAATAGTCAAAGTCGTGATTAAAGGCATGTCCCTTTTTTATTGGCAACAATATTGACTCATGCTCTCTAGGCAATTTTTCAAATTTGAAAGGAAAGATGAGATGAAGCAATGGTTTTGCTCCGAAAATATGCAAATTATATTCTTAGAAATGAAAAAGATGAGAGATCATCCTTATAAAGGAGATTAAAACCTTAAAAAGATCTAACCTAGGCTGCATCATAATATTTAATAAAAGAATTAATTATTAGATGCCTAAAGTTTAGCTTAAGCAAACTAGAGTTAATTAGAAAATATCTAATTACTCTAACACTTACCCCATACTTGCATGTGTGTGGTGTACTTGTATGTTTTACTTTATGATTGATGTTCCTTATGTGGTTGAGAAAGGGAGTCATAGTCACCTACTAGTTGAGATCTACATGATGCACCACTTCTTGCCATTGCCTATTTAGTTTAGAATATATGAGTTTGTACATGTGTGGATTTTATGCAGATTGCAGGTACCAGGTATCGACTTCCCTGAATTGCCAGGATGAGCATACCCTATCACAATATCTCAATGGTATAAGTGGGGAGATAATTCTTGAATCCAAATCCTAACCTAAGTCGATTGTCCTAGAAAATAGAACAAGTATCTGAGTTGTTACCCATCTGAATTTGTCAAGTGATGTGAATTAATGATTTTGACCCTAGAGTTTGAATCTATGCTTTGTCTTGCTATTGATTTTTCGTATTTAGTTTTGAAGGTCTATTGTGATTTTCTTTATAATTAAATCAATTAAAAGTTAAATTAATAATTTAATTTAATAGAAATTTTATAAAGAAAATTTAGTATTTAATTAATTGAGAAATTAATTAAATTAAAGAATTAAATTTAAATGATTTTATTAAAGTTCTAATTTTGGCATATTTATATTTATTTTATTTGATCATAATTTATTTAGGAGTTTCATTTTAATAATAAACTCTAAATAATATTATTAGTTAAATTAATAAATGTTAAATTAAAAGTGTCTCATGATTTAACAAGAGAGGAAGCATTAATTTAATAAAAAAGTTAATTAAATTGTAAAAACTTATGCATGAAAATTAAAATTTAATAAAATAATAAATAAAAAGGATTTTTTCCCATGATTGCACAATCGAAGCCCCAATTTGGGGAAGAGCTCTTTAATAGGAAATCATAGCTCATTTCTCCACACACAAGTTTGGAGGAGCCGATTTCCATGAAGAGGGGTTTCAAAAGAGAAGGAAAATTCTTGCGTATTTTGTGTGTTCGATATTTAGCATCAGATCTAGGTAGGGCCTTGTAGTTTTGCATAGTGATTTTTCATTCTTTGATTTCTCTATCTTCTTTGTGTCTGTTGTGTTTCTATTTTCAAAATTCCTATGGGTTGAAACCGTTGTTTGCATATTTATTATTTTTCATTTCGAAAAGGACTGTAGAAAAAATTGAGATTTGATACCTTGTTCCATGAATTTGGGGATTTTGTATTTTGATGTGTTAAAAATTGAGATGTGGGTTTAAAAGAGAAAATCCAATTTGTTTATGAATTTGCTTGTTCTTCATTTTTTGAAAACTTTTGTAATAAATTGAAATTAGAAACCCTTGATTATTAATTTGGAGATTCATATTTGGAATTGTTAAAATTGGGATGAGGGTTTCAAAAAGATTACCAGAAGCTAAATTAACAGATTTGATAATTCGTGTTTGTTCTCATATCAGATCCATTACGAAAATTATAAAAAACCATATATATTACAATGGAATTTGCAAACTTATCGAGTGGGCATTGTATTTGGTTGTTTTAATATAAAACAAAACAAAAAAATTGATTATAGGAATCCATGTTGTTGTGCTGGGATTTTGTATAGACAAGGGGAGGGGGGGTTAGTGGGTGGGTGTTATTTGTTTTTTTTTTACAAAAAAAATAAAAAAGAAAAAATTGAAAGAGGAGATCAAGGCAGTCACCTCCCCATCCCCTCCCTTCTTTTGAGGCTATAGCCACTGACTGTGAAGGCAACCAGGGCTACCTATCACTAGTGCAGTGAGAGTCAGCAGGCTTTAAATGTATTTAAATTATGTTTTATTTAATTTTTCTAATATAGTATTTTAATTTATTAATTTTTTGTAATTTAATAAATGTGATCTTTTTTAAAATAGTTTTTATGTTAATTGTAATTTATGTTATTAGATTTTATTAATTATAAAATATTAAATGTTATAAAATATTATTCTTATTAATAATAATTACTACTATATTATTATTTTTAGTAATTATGTTGTTAGTACAGTGAGAGCCGACGGGCTTTAAACCTATTTAAATTATGTTTTATTTAGTTTTTTTAATATAGTATTTTAATTTATTAATTTTTTGTAATTTAATAAATGTGATCTTTTTAAAATAGTTTTATGTTAATTGTAATTTATGTTATTAAATTTTATTAATTGTAAAATATTAAATTTTATTTAATATTATTCTTATTCATAATAATTCCTACTATATTATTATTTTTAGTAATTATTATTATCAATAGATTAATTAATATCATTTTATTAAAATTTAAATAGCTATTATTATAATAATGTAATGATTATTATTTAATAATAGTTTGTTTAACATTTTGGCTATATTCTTATTATTAAAAATTTAATCAAAATTGGGAAATTTTAATAAAATTCTGAGTTGATTAATGGTAATTCATTTTTATATAAATTTGGGGTTTTGTTTATATTTAAGTGACTTATAATAAATTTTAGTTTTTCATTAGCAATCAAGTATATTTGGATTATTAATTTTAAAATCTATTAGTGATTTAATTAAATAATCATTTATATGTTAAGGGGGAAATTGTCAACTTTGGTAAGTCTAAGACTTAAAATGAAAATGTGAACCCTGATCGAAATCAAAAACTCTATAAATGGTAATACTTGGAAATGAAAATTGAAACCTTGATTATACATCAAACTTTTTTGTTTTGAAAACCAGATGAACTATGAAAATACTTGTTTAAATTTTGAATGAGATGAATATTATACTTCATGTGGGTTTCGAGTTTGACTTGGTGCTTTGACCAATTAGGATTTTTATCATATGCATGGAGGTTTTATTATGTGATGTTGTTATGGTTACAATATTTTATACTCGAGTATGGTGATTTGTCATGTGTGTTCTTTGATGAGTTCGATATGTTGGTTGTTATTTCTTTCCAATTTCTCTTATGTAGAACTGAAGTGAATGGTGTGACTTTTTTGGTGTAAACTTTGAGTCTCTGATCAATTATCTTTGGATTGCTTCCTAGATGCTTGTATAGTACTAAGGTGATTATGTAATTTTTTTTTGGTGATGTCATGTTATGCCATGGTTTGGTATATGTGTACTTGATTTTGGATCAGTCCTATTACGATGATTGTATTGATGAAATCCATGATTTTAATCAGTGATATTTCAGTGCTTTCTAGTTTCTTGTTTAAGAACTAATGTGCATTTTATTATCTTATGAGATCTTCTACTTTTACTAAGCTTAGGGTAAGTTATTTGTATGTCATGTTAGGAAGTGGCTTGCAATGGAGGTTAAAGCCCTAAAGAGGCTACTTGGGGAACCCATTGTAGGTTGTTTTAATAAGTGATAACATTTCATTAAATGGGTTATAATAAATTGATAAGATATGGTGTCACATAAAGTCACTAAAGGGCTAGAGTCCTAAGAGATTGCAAGGGTAACCTTAGATTTGACTCATTAGTATACCTTGTATATGAAAGGATATTGATGTATCATAGAGACACAAGTGGGCCGGAGTCCAGAGAGGCTACCAAGGTGACCTTAGAGTTGGCTCATGTGATGACACTTTCCCACTTACATAGTAGATTTCCTATGTGTCTTTGTTGCCTATCAGATTAAATGATACTTGTGTCTTGGTACCCTTTGAGATAGTTTTATTTCAGGTGTTTCCTTGACCTAGATGTTGGTTATGACTTGTGTTTTGACATCTGTATGGGACTTGAGTTTATCTCCTCATCATGGTGGTAATGGGCCATTTAAGTTCCATGAGGTCAGGTGGTAGTGCATTTTTCTTATTCCATTGAGATCCGACCATTAGATGTCTTTGCTGGATGTACATGTGTAGCTAATCCTTTCTTTATGGTCTTATATTTATTGGATGGTTATATCCTATTATATTGTACTTTTTTTATCATGGACCTTATGAGATGATGTATTTTATATATGGTGTATATTCTTTAAGCTTTTCATACCCTGTGATTTTTATAGTGGATGATTATGATTTTGGTTATGCCAAGTGGAATCTTATGTAATTATATATTTATTTAAATGGATTTGTACTTGTGATTATTCCATGATGTGGATTTTGGTTATGTTTTAAATTTAATAGTAATTAAACTTAAATGTGATTCAACATCATGGAACCCTTAGGAGATATAATTTGTTTATGATGGTTGTATGTATGTGAGTTATTTGATTCCACTATTTTATCTCTTGTTATTATTGCTTCTGTTGTATTATATCTATTTTTGTTAAGTTATTATCTTTCAAAAAAAATGTTTGACAAAATTAGTGAAACTTAAGGTTTATTTATTTTGGGTTCCCTGGTGGGGCATTACAGAAAGAGTACAAGTGATGGAGCTTTCTTTCTAGGAGAAATATTGGTGACATGGATAATAAAGAAATAAATATGTATTTCACAATGTACTACTAAGATAGAATACGTAGTAGCTACAATCAAATTTTTCTAATATGGTGTAGATTAAATAATTACTAGAAGGTGTGCAAGATGAAGTGACAGATCCTATAACAATCTATTGTGATAACACAAGTGCTATCATTATTTCAAATAATCTGTCTATGCATGATAAAACAAAGTATATGTCAATCAAATATCACTACATGAAAGAGCAAGTTTAGGAGAAACAAGTGAGGTTGGAGTATGTAAAGTCCAAGGAATAAATTGTAGATAAATTTACCAAGCCATTATCTAATGATACCTTTGAATATCTAAGAGGTAAACTAGTGACCATCCCCCTATCTAATGTTCACTAGAGGAAGGTGCATGTCACATCAATTCATACTTTATCAGAACATATTTTTATGAGTTAATGCAGGACTTCATTCTTTTGTAGCTACCTAAAATTGTGAACATGGTGAAATGAAATAGAATTCATCATTACATGCAAGGTACAAGATACAACTACATGAAAAATGAGTTTACAATAAGGTTTATTGATACCTTTGGCATTATTTTCAAAGGGGGAGTATATTAGATGAGAAGGGAAGTGAGTCATCTAGATGAAATATACATCTATGGGAGAGAATGAGTAGAGGAGAAGAGTAGAAAAGATGGAATATACAATACAGAGATGAGTAGATTATTGGAGAAGTAATGTATGGAGAGATTCGGTGATAATTGTTGCAAAAGGGGAGATGAATTTGTGTGAGGAAAAGAGCATTCACTAAGGGGGAGTAAAGACTAAAATACAAAGGAGGAGATGAACAATAGAGTATAAATGTGATGAAAAGAGAAAGGTAGAAGTACTACATGAAGAAGAAGGTGAAAAAAAACCAAAATGGGGGAGATAAAAGAAAGAGAATCTGATATGATACTAAGTTGGAAGACTAAGAAGGAGTACATTAAGAAAATGCAAAGTGTGTTTCTATCAATGAAGTTTGAATGAAGTTTGGTATTGGGTGGTATATTTCATAATGTATTTCTATCAATTCCAAAGAGGGAGATTTTTGGACACAACTATTTCTGATCAATGAAAGTGATGCAAATGAGGAACAAGGTTAGAACCAAGTTATGGGTTGTATGTTAAAGAGTTAGATCAGTTGTTATATGGTCATTAATCTCAACCTAATTGATAGTACTAATTGATGTAAGTTGGAATAATCTGAAGGATGTGGTGTTGAATAGAGAAATGGATGGTAAAGTTAGAAGTTGAATTGAACAAGTGATGATAAGTATGTGAACTTAATTGGGCAATCCAAGAATTGGTCTATGAAAAGATAATATTGATTTGAATTTTTTAAATGATCTGATGAATAGTTCATATGATGCATGAGAAGTTTACTTTGGTTGGTAAGAAAGGAATGAAGTTGTAAAGTAAAAAGAGAAGAAAATAGTGAGTTGCACCAAGATAGAAACAGTTGTCAATAAATTAAGAAGTTGGAAAGTCAAGAAAGTAAGTCAATACTAACCAAGAAAAAGTTGTAATCGAGAAGAAGATGTGAGTGTAGTATTAACCAAGTATTGGAGATGTTCAGTGAAGGAAGAACACAATTTCGTAACAAAGAACAACTTTTGGAAGATTGAGTAAAGGACGATAGCAAGCAATGATATGGACTATTCTATAAAATTCCAAGATAAGGATGAAGTCAATTAGCAAGATCAATTGTTGAAATAAATAAGGCAAGATTTGATGGTGAATATTTGAGGCATGTTTCATAATCTAAGGAAAAGTTCAAAGTTCAAGGTTTAAAAAAATTCTCAAGTGTCTAGATTCAATGTATCTAAGATAGATGGTGATCGAATAGTTGTGATTAAGAAAAAATATATGATGAATGTGATGAAGCAAAAAAAACTATCTATATAATGAGGAAACAAGAAGGTAAATGTTATTAGTCTATTTGCTAGTCAAGTTGGTGGAAAAGTTGTTGAAGGATTTGATATCAAGAAGATTCAGAGAGCTAAGTGAAGAGGATTAATGATCTTAGTGTGATGTCTAGTCAGTGAGGAAAAAATATGTGTCAAATAGAGATCTAAACAAGGAAGGTAGTTGCATATCTATTAGATCATTTCATTGTTTCTCTCTTACCATTGCAAAAAAAATCTCTTAATTAAGTGGACTTAAAATTTCTATCTGTAAATCCTTTTGTAAGGTGACATTCCATTGAATATTTGTATGTCCTTTTGATAGGACAATCATTGAATAGTGATAATCTCTAGATGATCTTTGGTAAAAATCCTCTAACACGGTCACACCTAGAGAGTTTGTTTGTAACCTTTAATAGGGTTGGCTCTTAACTAAGCTCACTTTAGAAGAGTAATTTTTTTTGGGTGACAATTCCCAAGTGGTTACCCTAACAAGGTTTCCACGTTAAAAATATTGGTGTTAATGTGTGTATGAATGTTTTACATGTTAAAACTGTTTGCATTTATGTAATTTGGTTAATGAAGTTTATACTCGATAGGAACTTCAAATCTATTTACTAGCATAAGGTTCGTGAAGTTTAATTTGTTTACCAAGTTGATGAGTGATAGGTTTAATTTTTTATAAGTGTGGTGAATTATTTAGAAGTACCTAAGGATAATTTGTTCAACCCCTCCCCTCTTGGTTATCTAACATATACACATATCACTTATATGAGTTAAACGAACATACACATATAAGTCCTAAACATAAAATAAACATACACATATATAAGTCCTAAACATGAAATGAATGTCCACATATTCCCTTGTCGTAAAGATGACATGAACATACACGTGCATGTGTAGATATGATATTAAAGTAGATCCCAAAATTTATACAGGTTCTAAATATGATATTTATCAACATGCATGTAGATCCATAAAATTCCAAAACATGAAATAAACATGCACATATCTCTATTCCTAAATATAAAATATCTCAAGACAAGTAAATATGAAATATCTAGATAAGTCTTATATATGGAATATATCAAGTGGTTCAAAATGATCGTGGATAATATTTAATATTCTCTCATGGTCCTCACTATCTAATCTCCACTTATGACATCCATGGTAATGTTTAACAAGATGTAGAGAAAGGGAGGTAGCAATAACTAGGTGGCTATATTGAAACACCTTATTTTCAAGTTGATAATCAACAAAGTGAATTCTTTGTTGCACTATTTTCATTTGCTTGAGATGTGTTCCCTCCTAAATAACTGAAGCTACACTCCATGCATTTAACTGTTAAAAAGGTACATGTAATCAATAAATTCATTATTTATTAATCAACACAATGTGTGTGTGTGTGTGTGTGTGTGTGTGTGTGTGTGTGTGTGTGTGTGTGTGTGTGTGTGTGTGTGTGTGTGTGTTGTGTGTGTGTGTGTGTGTGTGTGTGTGTGTGTGTGTGTGTGTGTGTAATTTGAGAAATAAACTTGTAGGGAATAACATTCCATCACTTTATTTAGGTTTAGTTAACTTATCCTTTCTACAATGCAACACAATAAATAGTGTTATTACTCCTCCTACATCTTCAAATTTTGCAATAATTGCAAAGACATCTCATGCACACAAGAAATATGTACATGTATATACAAGATAAATTTTTTAACTATAAATACTTAACAATTTGAACTAGTCCAAAGATATGGTTATAATTAGTAGAAATCAAATGAGTGTGATCAAATTTTTCATCTTCATTTTTTATTAACTTTATCAATAACAACAAGTGGCACCAAAGTCCATGGACCTACATATCCACAATCCTAATTGATACATTCATAATAATTCCCAGTAATGCAATAAAAACAAAAAAATGAATCATCCATTATGTACAATGGTTGATTGTGAGAATTGGTACTCATAGTAGAATGTAAGCTTCATGTTTTTCTATCCTTTTGTAACCATGTTTTTCTATCCACAACTAAACAAACACACACACACACACACACAATATAAGTTAAACACAAAAATATATATACATGTATAACTTCAATTAAAAAAGAAAAAATATATGTGATTAAAAATATATACACATGTACACATATATATGTTATCTCCCAAAAGACTCTACATGGTACTGCTTGACTCATTCTTGATGATGTACCAATTGTTTGATGCAAAATGTATCTTGAACTAGTCAACAACATCATGTGCATTATTTATCTGAACTCCCTTATATTTTATTTGATAATTTTGTAGAGCACATTTTATGCAAGCTCCAACACCATCATGTTCAACTTTTCCATGTCTACTTCCAAATAAACTCCATACTTGCAATATGTTTTCATTATTATGATATCAACAAAGTGCATAAAATGGTAGATTGATGATTTGAAATATGAAACATACACATCTAACCAATCATAATGGTTACTAATACTTATGCCCCTTTCCTTCATATTGTTGGAAATGAGAATGGAGTAACTGAGAGGGGGAGGGGGTGAATCAGTTACCACAAAAACATTTCACAGTCCCTTAGATGTCTAAAATCTTGATCTTAGTTATAGATTACTGAAACTTGATAATGCGGAAAATACTAATAATTATTAAGAACTGATAACCAAAAAAATTCAGCAATCATGAACACTAGAGACACCAGATTTAACGTGGAAACCCAATATGGAAAAAACCACCAATGTAACTAGTTACTGTTTTTCACTCTTCTGAAGTGAGCCCTGGTAGGAGCCAACCCTGTTAAAGGTTACAAAACACACTGTTAGGTGTGACCCTATTAGAGGATTTAATCACCCTGTTAGGAGTGGCCTTGCTAGAGGTCTTTAGAACAATTCAATTGAATTGTTACCTTGTTAGAGGATTTACAATAAGGCTGTTAAACCCACTCTATTAAGAGATTTGAAATCATGGTTACAATTGTTAGAAAGTAACAATGAATGGTCTGAATATAATGCAACTTATCTTTGCTGATACAGATCTCTGTTCTGCTTTACTAGATCCTCTCTGATCACATAAAAACTTTGTAGCTCCATAAGGATATCTGATCCTTCAAAAATTTGCTTGCACCTTCACAATTCGCACATACATCTTATCCACACATGCACACTTGAATTCGCAACTTGATCCTTCATATATACCTTTTTGATTATCAAGTCGGCCTTAAATACAAGTTAAAATTATTAATAATTATACTGTGAGTTGGCTACATTCATCACATAAATCAATTTTAGCCTTAATTCCACACTTTTCAAAAATCCTTCGCTAACCAACCCAGCTCAGTAAACACTCTACCATAATGATCTTTAGTGTTAACCAAGTGAGGCTTGGTAAGCACTGCGAATTGTGCAAAAATCCTTTGGACACCGAGTGAACTTGGTAAACACTGACTTTCCTTCGCTTACCTTCCCAGCCCGATAAACACCAACTTTTCTTTGCTTACCTTCCCAGCTCGGTAAACACTAACTTTTCTTCACTTACCTTCCCAGCTCGATAAATAATCTATCACAGTTTCCTTCGATCACTGAGTGAGCTCGGTAAGTATTGAACTTCCTTCGTTAACCAAGTTAGCTCAGTCGAAGCTATCTTTACAGTGTAATATACAGCAACACTCGGTAGACTCTATCTGATGACTGATATGACATTTGTGTAAAATCAAAGACAACACTCAATTAACCAATTGTATCCAACAATCTCCCTCTTTGGAATTGATGGCAACACAACATGTCATAGCAGAATGAAATTTGAAAACAAGTCTTTCTCTTATAGTGCAGCACAATATGTCAACATAATACTTCTCCCTCTTAGATAGAAACTTCTCCCTCTTTTAGTAATCTCCCTCTGTGAAGGAATTGTATAATAGAAAGATATGATAGTTTTATTCTCCCTTTACAAATGCTTACAAATTTTAGAATAGATACTACAGTTTTACTCTCCCTCTTTGACAACACATGCCAAAGAAAATACAACACAGTAAAAGCTCTTCTCGTATGCCAAAAGTACTCTCAACTGGATTACAATGTACCTTATGTATAGATTCATATGCAATGACTTCAATACTCTGCTGCATCAACTTGATAGATTTTCAACTTGTCATAGGTTGATGCATCACTTAAAACTTTATTTTAGTGAACTTCAGATAGGGTAGTGACCCCTAACTTACCTCTGAGATACAAGAATGTATCCTTAGGTAATGGCTTTGTGGATATGTCAGTAATTTGTTCCTTTGTATGCACATATTCCAGTCTGATCTCCTTGTCCTGCACCAATTCTCTGACAAAATGATATTTTATTGCTATGTGCTTGGTTTTGGAATGCATCACTAGATTCTTAGATATATTGATTGCACTAGCATTATCACAGAACATAACAACTGGTTCTTTGATTTCCATCTTCATTCCTTGTAATAACTACTTAAACCAAACAATGTTGGAACAATTTATTGCTGTAGCAACATACTTTGCCTCTACTGTAGATTGGGATGTACAATTCTGCTTTTTGCTTGTCCAAGAAACCAATCTCTTTCCAAGAAAGAATGCTCCTCCACTTGTGCTTTTTCTGTCATCAAGATTCCCTACCCAATCAGCATCAGTAAAAACTTTCAGATCCAAATTACCTCCAAATTTGTACCATAGTCCATAATCTTCAGTTCCTTTCAAATATCTCATTATTCTTTTAATTGCCATTAGGTGAGTTTCTCTTGGTTTTGCTGAAAATCTTGCAACAATACCAACTACAAGAGCAATATCTGGCCTGGTATGAACTACATACTGCAACTTTCCAATCATAGATCTATACAATGTTTGGTCTACTTCTTTGGATTCATCATCTTTGGTAAGTTTCAATCCAGTACACATAGGAGTTCCAATAGGTTTGCAGTCCTCCATACCAAACTTTTTCAATATCTCCTTGATGTATTTTGATTGAGTAATGAAGATGCCATTCTTATTTTGCTGAATTTGAAGACCAAAAAAGAATTTTATTTCACCAAACATAGACATTTCAAATTCTTTGTTCATTTGTTTTGAAAATTCTTTGCAAAGATCATCATTCCCTGTGAAAATAGTATCATCTATAAATATTTCTGCCAAGACAATCTTATTATCTGGTCCTTCCTTTATCTACAAGCTACTATTATCATTAGTTCTTTGAAAACCAATCTGAATAAGATAGTTATGCAATCTTTCATACCATGCTCTAGGGGCTTGTTTCAGACCATACAGTGCCTTGTGTAATTTGCAGACCATGTTCCTTTTATCTGGATCAACAAAACCTTCAAGTTGTTCAATGTAAACCTCTTCATCCAGTATTCCATTGAGGAATGCTGACTTGACATCCATCTGATAAACTTTGAATCCTTTGTGAGCAGCATATGTAAGTAAGGTTCAGACTCCTTCCAATCTTGCAATAGGAGCAAAAGTTTCCCCATAATCTATGCCTTCTTCTTGAGAGTATCCTTTGCATACCAATCTAGCTTTGTTTCTGGATACCTTACCATCTTCAGTCAACTTGTTTCTGAATACCCACTTGGTTCCTATTATATTCTTATCTTTAGGCCTGGGTACAAGAGTCCATGTCTTGTTCTTCTCTATCTGTTCTATTTCCTCATTCATTGCCTCAATCCAACTATCATTTGCCAATGCATCTTTAATACTTCTAGGTTCAAAATCAGCAAGTAAACAAGTATTTTTCAACTTACTTCTTGTCAGGGTTCCTTCATATTTGTCTCCAATGATCTGATCTGGTGTATGATGTCTTCTGACATATTTAGCTAATACAGGTTGTTTACCTCTTGAATGAGTTTCATTGATATCTGCTTGTGCTTCAATTTTATATTCAGGTTGTTCTGGCTTGGTTGCTTCAGACTTGGTAGACACTTGCTCGGTAGTGTCTGAATGTTGTTGTGGCTCGATTTGAACTATTTGCAACTCATTTACTAAAGACTCAGGAGTTGAGGATTCTTGAGTGAATGGTATACTTGGTATAGTATCAGGTTCAATGTAAACAAATCTCTTGTAGTCTTCAGGTATCTTTTTTCTTTCTTCTTCTGATTTGTCTGCAAACTCATCAACTTTCACATGTGCACTTTCTATGACTTTGTGAGTGGATAGATTTAAACATCTATATGCTTTGCTTTTGCAAGAATAACCCAAAAATATTCCTTCATCATCTTTTACATCAAATTTTCCTTTTCTAGATTCTTTCAAAATATAACATTTTCTTCCAAATACTTTCAGATAACTTACATTGGGTTTGTAGCCATACCATAATTCATAGGGAGTATTGAATGAGTCCTTCTTCAACTATACTCAATTTAAGGTATGAACTGCAGTGTTGATGGATTCCTTCCAGTATTTGATAGCAATGTTTTTTCTATCATCAGAGTTCTTGCACAATCCATAATGGATCTATTTCTTCTTTCAGCTATTCCATTTTGTTCTAGAGTTCCTCGTGTTGAAACCTATCTTTTAATACCTCTTTCAATGCAGAAGTTATTGAATTCATGTAAAATGAATTCACCACCTCTGTCTGACCTTAAACATTTCAGCTTTTTCCCTATTTCTTTTTCAACTCTTGCCAAATACCATTTGAATTTCTCAAATGCTTCTGATTTATTCCTTAGATACATGATAGTCATCATTCTTGAATAGTCATCAACAAAAAGAATGAAAAACTTTTCTCCAGTATAGCTTTCTATTCCAATGGGTCCACATAAATTAGTATGCACAATTTCTAATATATCTTTAGACTGATAGTTTTTACCTTTAAAACTAGTTTTTCCCATTTTACCAATCTGACAATTCTTGCATAGACCAACCTCAGGTTTCTTAATGTTAGGAATGCCTCTTACTTTCTTGAATTTGCTTATTTTTACCAAATTATCAAAATTGACATGACACAACCTTTTATGCCATAACCAACTCTCTTCAATTTGAGCAATAAAACATGAGCATTCACCAAGTTCTAGATAGAACAAGTTACCTTTAGTTTGGGTGCCAGATCCTATCAGTTTTCCTTGCTCATTCAATAGTCTCGCCTTTCCATGCATGAATTCTACCTTGAATCCAGTATTTAGTAACTGTGCAACACTTAGCAGATTATGTTTGAGACCTTCAACCCATTAGGCATTATTACATATAAGTTCTTTGGATAGACAAATTCTTCCTCTTCCTTTTATGAAATGAGGTTCATTATTACCAAACCTCACACTACCACCATCATAGTCTTCAAACTGATCAAACTTAATTTTATCACCAGTCATATGATGTGAGCAACCACTATCGGTAATCCATGTATCATTCTTACTTACATGAGAGATAAGAGCCATTTTATCTTCGTCATCACTATCAGAGTCATCTTTAACAGAAATATAAACAATTTCATCCTCACTATTATCAGAATCCTTAGAATTTTCAGCCATGAAACATGATTTCTTACCTTTGTTCTTGGATGATTTAAAGTCTTTCTTGCCATTCCATTTGTGATCTTTCTTTTCATCATTGTTTTGCTTGTTTGGGCACCTTGCTGCAATATGACCAATTTCATCACAAGAAAAATAGATTAGAGAAACTTTACCTTTGTATTTTCCTCTGCCTCTAGAATATTTCTTGGCTAGTAGAGCTTCAATCACTTCGAGATCACTATCTGAAATTTGGCATGATTCATTTTCACTTTCTGACTGTGATTCTATCTTCTTTTTGCTTTTATCTTTGAGTGAGAGCTTGGCTTGAAATGTTGATTCAATGTTTTTGGAGGCTGGAACATAGTTGTCAAAGTTATCTAGTTCAAATTCAGTTACTCTTCTGACTATGGCCTCAAGATTTATCTTATGATTTGCTTCACACCTTCTTTCCTGTATTCCAGAGACTCTGATTGCATAAACGAGAAGCAAGGTTTTGAGAACTTTACTTACAACTGTTTCTCCTTTGATGTCACCTCCAGCTGCCCTGATTGCACCTACACATGCTTTAACTCTTTCAACATAATTTTCAATGTTTTCATCCTCTCTCATCCTCATTTGATCAAATTGTCCTCTTAGACTTTTTGCTTTTGCTCTTCTCACATTATCATCCCCTCCATAGATCTCCTTTAGCTTGTTCCACTTGTCAAAGGTAGTTTTGCAGTCCTTAATGTCATCAAATTCTTCATAGCTGAGAGCAGATGCTATGTCTATCATCATATTGTTGTGAGTCTTCTTTTCAGCAATATCATTAACTGACAATGTGCCAGAAGGTTCTTCATATTTTTCTTCAAGGTATTTCAGTCCAGTATCACCAACAGTAGCCAGATGAAGTTTCATCAATTCTTGCCATGCTGAGAAGTTATCTTTGTTAAGTTTTGGAATTTCTCTTTTGTAAGACATCTTGATCTTTGGCTTAGAACCTTGAAATCCTTTCCTGCAAGCACCAAAAAGCTCTGATACCAATTCTTGGAAATGAGAATGGAGTAACTAAGAGGGGGAGGGGGTGAATCAGTTACCACAAAAACATTTCATAGTCCCTTAGATGTCTAAAATCTTGATCTTAGTTATAGATTACTGAAACTTGATAATGCAACAAATACTAATAATTATTAAGAACTAATAACCAAAACAATTCAGCAATCATGAACACTAGAGACACCAGATTTAACATGGAAACCCAATATGGGAAAAACCACCAATGTAACTAGAAACTGTTTTTCACTCTTCTGAAGTGAGCCCTATTAGGAGCCAACCCTGTTAAAGGTTACAAAACACACTGTTAGGTGTGACCCTATTAGAGGATTTAATCACCCTGTTAGGAGTGTCCTTGCTAGAGGTCTTTAGAACAATTCAACTGAACTGTTACCTTGCTAGAGGATTTACAATAAGGCTGTTAAACCCACTCTGTTAAGAGATTTGAAATCACGGCTACAATTGTTAGAAAGTAACAATGAATGATCTGAATATAATGCAACTTATCTTTGCTGATACAGATCTCTGTTCTGCTTCACTAGATCCTCTCTGATCACATAAAAGCTTTGTAGCTCCACAAGGATATCTGATCCTTCAAAAATTTGCTTGCACCTTCACAATTCGCACATACATCTTATCCACACATGCACACTTGAATTTGCAACTTGATCCTTCATATATACCTTTCTAATTATCAAGTCAGCCTTAAATACAAGTTAAAATTATTAATAATTATACCATGAGTCGGCTACATTCATCACATAAATCAATTTTAGCCTTAATTCCACACTTTTCAAAAATCCTTCGCTAACCAACCCAGCTCGGTAAACACTGTACCATAATGATCTTTACTGTTAACCAAGTGAGGCTTGGTAAGCACTGCGAATTGTGCAAAAATCCTTTGGACACTGAGTGAACTCGGTAAACACTAACTTTCCTTCGCTTACCTTCCCAGCTCGGTAAACACTAACTTTTCTTCGCTTACCTTCCCAGGTCGGTAAACACTAACTTTTCTTCTCTTACCTTCCCAACTCGGTAAATACTCTATCACAGTTTCCTTCGATCACCGAGTGAGCTCGGTAAGTACTAAACTTCCTTTGTTAACCAAGTTAGCTCGGTAGAAGCTATCTTTACAGTGTAATATACAGCAACACTCGGTAGACTCTGTAAACTATTATGCTTACCTTCTGAGCTTGGTAGACTCTGTCTGATGACTGATATGACATTTGTGTAACATCAAAGACAACACTCAATTAACCAATTTTATCCAACACATATATCCAATAAAATTATTGAAATAATATTCTAATGTAGTGAATATCATGTTTTTTATTATCAGGGGGATGTCCAATGTACAACTAGTTTCCATTAGTAGTACGATAACCTCATATTCTTCTCAAGAAAGCAGATTGGCTAGATTAACAAACTTACCATCCTTCTCATTACCTTTTATAGTCTTGGGTGAGTTGTGAGAAATATTCTCATGCTCTAATTTATTGACATTATTAACAACATTAAAGCAATTTAACTCTACAAATTGGTATTTTCAAAATTATTACTCGAGTTATTAGATTAATTTTTTTGAACCACCACATTAGGGTTATCAATAAAATCTATTTGAATATTTTTTATAACAAAAAAATTAATTTACATGTGAAGTGTATGGATTCTACATCAATTTATAATGAAGGTCTCATTGAAGTTCTTAGAAAATCTATCATGAAAAAGAGGAAGATGCTAGAAAGAAAAAATTACCCTAAAATTGTCAGAGATGGTGAAAAGGAAAATAAATTATATATGCTTGAATGTTTTAATAGGTTGTATAATAACCCAAAACCCTCCCAATATTTATGATGATAAGTCTACATAGATGGAATATTAGAGAGTTTCAAATTCCTAATAGGAGTATATTGTTAGAAATTGGTGCAATAGTTTACATTCCAAAGATATTGTTTGTTATTAGGAAATAAAAGTGGGTGGATTCAATGTTAGAGTAATAAATTATTTAATAATTAAATCATGTTGATTTAATTATTAAGTCACATATTATATCTAGTTTACTTAAGCTAAACTCTGGGCATATAATAATTAATTATTTTATTAATTATTATCAAACCTAGGTTAGTTACCTGTTAGGGTTTTGATCTCCCTTATAAGGATGATCTCGCTTTATAATTTATTCATTCACTTTTGATAATAGAAATCCCTCTTTTTACTCATTAAGAATGTCTGATATATGGATTTGAGAATTCCAACCTCCATAACTTTTGCTCCTCTCTTTATGTGACAATTGTTTCCATGCAAGTGATTCTTGGGAGTTGTGGGGTTGATCTTTCATCAACTTAAACATGGTATCAAACATCTAAATCTTCATGCCCTTGTTTTGTTTATGAGATGTTTGTCTTGGAATTCATATCTCTGGTTTTTCTTTCAAAGGGTTTCATTTTTCAGAGCTTTTTGTATTGGATCTAGGGGGTCGCTTGTTTTCAATGCACATTGAGGAAAAACAAACCTCACCATTGATCTCAAAGCAACCAAAAACCCTTCTTTTATACAAAATTTGTCCAATTTGGACAAAGTTGGAATTAGAGACAAAAACATATTGCTCCTAGATTGGACATGTTTCCCAAGGTAACAATTTTATGATTTGTTGGCATGAAAATTGATATTTTCAGCTCAAAATTGAGATTTTTGGCATGAAAATTGAATTTTTCATGAAAATAAAGATTTTTTGGCTCAATAATCAAGATTTTTGGTATGAAAATCGAGATTTTTTGGTGCTCAAATCAAGAATTTTTGTACTGAAATTGAGATTTTACACACAAATCAAGGCAATTTTGGTATATACTAACATGTATCTTGAGATAGTTTTGGTATGAAACTAACATGTTTCTTAGGGTTATTTATGTACTTGTGGGCACACTTTCTGATGCATTTGGCATGAATCTCAGGGTGATAAAAAAATTCCCTTCCAGCTCTTTTTTTATCTATCTTTGATCTTTTTGCCATAACTTGCTCACCCAAACTCCATTTTTTGCAAACAAGATATGATTGAAAAATTGTTTCCAAGTCTATTCTAGTGGTAAAAGTTATCTTTAGTTTTGCTTCTTTTTATGGCTATTTTTGTTGTCAAAGTTAGGAGTTATATTTTTCACTCTGGGATACATATCTTGAGCATCAAATCTCTGATTTGGGATTTCTTTATATCGTTGGAAAGGTATGTGAGATCTCTTTCTAGTGATGATGGTTATTTTTCTAGGTTCTTCTCTAGGCACATTCTATTTAGTCTTTTTTATGTTTCCATTCTGGTGGATATCTTGGTTGTTTCAAGTCTAGGGATTGATTTCATTACTTAAGATGATTCGTCATTGGTTGTACTATATGTTGTATCAACCTTATATCTCTTCCAGTCTATTTATACATCTTTTGTAGCATTTATGCAAACACACTGAGATAAAGTGACACTATTGCATTTCAAGATCTTACACATCTTTGTATTTTGTTGTACTCACACTACATTATAAATTGTCTTGGGGGGTTTCATGTTGGTCATATTCACCATCTTCCTTTGTCAATTGAATGTTCCTTCCATGACATTAGCGTCATGATGTGTTGATGACACATGCCATTATAGGTGTTTGTACTTCTTTTGCACTCTTAATGTTCCTAGTTCTTTTTTCTAAAGGAGATATCACAATCAGTTTCAATGTTCATGTCTTACCTCTAACCATTCTAGGGGGTTATGTTGGTTCTATTGCTTTCTTGGTTTAATGAAGTGAGCTAATGTTTCCAAGATTTAGTCTTACCCCTTTAAAGCTTAAGGTCATTGATACTAAAGTGAGCGTGTGTCCAAGTATGATGTCTAAGTATCCTTTAGGTTACTTCTCATCTTTCTCAAGTGCCTCACTTTCTTTTCTTTCCAGGTCTCCTAATCATGCTGAGTGGATTTTCTATTTTTCCACTGTGTGGAGGGTCTAAGTGATCTAGGCATGGTTGGATTGTGTTCTGGTGCCCTCCTGATGAGAAGTAAGTGTTTATGCACCTCATTTTTTGCAATCTTTCCCTAAAATTCCATGTCCTACAAATTCTGAGCTTCCAAGTTGATTTTTCCCTTGAATGAACTATATCAAATGTGTATCTAAATGATGAATCTGTAATAGTGATTAACAAGCTATGAATATGATTATGTCATGCCCAAAGGCCTATGAAGCTATGGATCAAAGATAGAGTGAATTCCATTCAAATTATGGAGGTAAAATCAAGTGCTATGAAGGAACACAGGTCTAAGGGTTTGTTGTTTCACACTTATGGAAACAAGATTGTTTTGTTCTACTTCTAAAGTTGTAATAGCTTGAACTAAATCCTAGTCTTAATGATCAAAAAGTGTGAACACAATTTTGAATAAACTATTTAAGGGATCATAATCAATAAGGCATGCTCAATATCTAGCTTCGAGGCCATTAGATTGAAGTGTTGTTGTTGTACTCCAGTTTGAGAAATGTTGCTAAGAAAGGGGTTTTCCATCCCAAGATAATGAAAAAGGCTACTTCTTTGATGCTTTGAAAATAGAAATTCAAGTTACTCTAAAATGCAAATATCTTTTTGAGATGCTCAAAAGACACTTCCAAAATAGTTAGTGAAGAAAATGTGACCCTATTGTGAAGGAGATGTAGTGTTAAAAGCTTTAGGTGGAAAGTGAAAGAATGAAGTGTGCAAGCTAATAAAGGATCACTCCTCATCCTTTGATCCCAAATAGAAGGAAAATGGGTTTGCAAAAACTCTCTCTCTCTCTCTCTCTCTCTCTCTCTCTCTCTCTCTCTCTCTCTCTCTCTCTCTCTCTCTCTCTCTCTCTCTCTCACACACACACACACACACACACGCACACACATGTTAACATTATCAAGTATATCTATATTCTAGATTCTAAAGAAAAGTAAGACACTTCCCATAAAGATAAAGTATTTGTGTTGTTAAGTGATTCTTAGTTATATCACTTTACTTTAAGTAAAGTAATAAGAGCTTTCAAGAATTTAATATTTTACATGCAAATGAATGAAAAGTTTAAATAGTTGTTACTCATTGAATTAAATTTAAATCATATCATTATAATCATTGGTTGAACTTAATTTTGTTCATGTGGCACCAATATTTTAATTCCTAAAGCTATTTCATTAGAATTTCCTACAACTGGTTTTTCAAGTGTACTAAAATGGCTATTTATCAAGAATTGTATCCTATGCAATCACAATGAATGGAAATCATATTTTTTGGGTACAATAAGTTAATTGGATTAGAGAGTGAATTAAAAGAGATAATAGAAACATCTTTCAAATTCTACGATTTGGGTGATCTTCATTAAAGATTCAATTTCCAACCCATTCACCTAATCACTCAAAAGATTAAGGATGGTGGACTGGTTGAGGTAGTCAATTTTCCAATGGCATTTCATGCACCTAAGCTAGTGAAGGAATACATTGATAGATACAACCCAGAAATAAAAGAGATTTTGTTTCTTGACCAATCTATTCTCTTCTTAATTAACAAGGCACTAATGTAGTCCACATTTGGCATTCTTGTGAAGGAGTAGTATTGTGATGTTGATTTCAGCTCTTCCACATCTATGTTCAACGAGAAGATGACTCTCAAATGGGAAGATATGCAGAGAACATGGTTCCAAACTACTCACTCAAAGAAGAGAATTCAGCACAAATTTGAAAAGAGATATTGTGGATATCCTCACATTCCTCCTTAGACTCAAAGGAAAAGAGGAGATTTTAAAATTCATCAAGCACCATTTCTTCCTAGTACAAGCAATATGTGTTGAGGATATGCAGATTGACTAGGCATAGATTATTTGTGATGAGCTCACCTTGTGGTTGAATTTGGCCAGAGGATTCAAGCAATTTTACATGTCCTCATATCTAGTCTATTCCTTGACAACTCACCACTTGTGGCCTGGCCTTCCTAGCATCCTGAACTATGATGAGTGCACTAAAGTATATGAATATCATCTACATCTATAGCAGTAAAGAAGTTATGAGGAGTATGTGGTTGTTAATGATGTCTTCACAATGAGGCTATGTCAAGAATTACAGGGATGCCCTGATAGGAGATTTTCACTAGAGAAAATTTTGGGCATAAGCTAATTTAAATACTCATTCATCTTGATAGCCTAATTTTTTACTTTCCCAGTTTGTATGAAATTTTAAAAAATTAGGAAGAATTATGAAAGAATGATTTAGGGTTTATAAATTTGTGTTAGCACTTGAGAAAACTGTTACCCATTTTGCCTCCCACCAAAATTTGAACTTTGAATGCAAACCCCACCCAACGGTCACCTTCCTTTTCTAATATTATTTTTAATGTCATGGGAATACAAAAAATTAAAATGATAAAAACCTTATAGTATTTCCTAAATTCCCTAAGTTTGTTTCTGTCGATTTGCAACTTTTCACACCGTCAGATCTTGTTTGGATCCACGGTGGACTCTTTCTCACATTCTTCAAATGCACGATCTTTATACAATGCGATGAAGCCCCTTCATGACATGTGGACTAGTGGGTCCTTTCATTTTGTGTGAGTCACAAAAAGGAGAAGGTTCAATCCAGCTGGCAATTCTATTGACTCCCGCATTCTAAGTTCTGTCAAATTTCTTGACAATGCGGGGAAGCACTTTTCAGCCACGTGGCAGGTGGGTCCATCTTCTTTAAGCCACTGTAGAGAGGGTGGATAGGGTGGCTGGCCGAGTTGGAAATTCTATTGGTGCCCGCTTTCCCACATCCTGAGCCTTGTCAGACCTTCTGATAGTGCGAGGAAGCACTTCAGTGATGCATGTCTGGATGACATTATGATGGGTATTAGCAGAGGTTCAGAATGCACGTGTTACGAGCACCATCAAATTTCTTGAGATCAATGATTGGCACATGCCCATAAGATAAAGATGCAAAAATATTAAGGAATGTGGGCCTATTCCCTAGTGACACTTGTCCCACAACCTCTCATGTTCCCAGTTCCACCTTCCACCATCTGATGCGATCTAATCAGTGGTTGGCGCATGCCTGCAAGATAAAGATGCAAGGATGTTAAGGAATGTGGGCATGTGCCTTGCTGTTACGTGTCCTTGTGGCGTCAATTGTATTCTAGGTGGTTCCAGTTGGTTGCCAAGTCAGATGTCAAGAATTTTTGTGGGCCCAAGTTTTCATGGGCAAGTGCAGTATACGAAGAATCTTTCTCAATCGTTGATCTTCTGCAGATCGACGATCAGCACTTCCCCACAATATGGAAGTGCATGGAGATTAAATACTATGGGAAACTACCTGAGGGACACGTGTCCCAGTGGGCTCGGCCAAGGTATTAACATGAAGGTAGTGCGGTTAAGGCTAGCAGTAGGCGGTTACATCGTGGTAGGGTTTGAGAAGGTGGCATAGTTAATAGGAAGATTGTGGTCAACCTTGTGGAGACTCTATAGAGTGGTAGAATAAAAGAAGTTCATTGGTCCACATGGCTCATCCTAGTACTTAAGTTAGGTTGACCTAATGATCATGCTAATTCATGAGCTAGAAACAGAGGAATTTGAGTTTTGTTGCGCAATCTTATCCTTGTGATCAATGCCAACCACTCTTGGATAAATGTTGAACTTAGTGAATGTAGGAAAACACTCTATCTCTCCCCAGTTGATCCATCTACCTATTTAGAACTATTTAATGGTGTCCTTTCTATCTTCTTAGGGCCCTGTTCCAACAAAGATCAGATATCATTACATCTGGATCTATACTCGGATCAAATTTTCTTCAGATCTCCATGATTATTCTCAGTAGGACTTAATGGCATTGGTTGTAGAGTAATTTTAGTTAGAGGACATCTCAGTTATGCATGAATTATAAAGGCAATTTTTGTAGATTTTGTTCTAGTCGACTCTTCTCTGATTTCTCTATTATTGCTCTACAATTTCCTTGTAAATTCCATGTGCCTCTGAACTGTATGACATTTTTCTTTATCTCTTTCAGCCATTAATGTGAAAGTGCAAGAACTATTTGTTGGAATATTCAAATGGGAAGAATGCCTCTGAGAGGAGGGGATGAATCAGAAGTAATATATTTAAAATCTTTAAACTGAAAGTAGATTGCATACATATAAACCTATCACACAATTATGAGAAACACATAAGAATCACCACATAACACTTGAGATTTTGGTAACCTAGAAACCCTCTAGGAATAAGAAGGTAAAACTGGGGTGGGGATGATACCCACAAAATTTGCTACAGCAGTAAGGTTTTAACCACTTCTAATGGTTTGCCCTATTAAAGGCTTTACACTGTATCAATAGTGACCTGGATAGAGGATTTACAAACACTTTACATGAAGTGTCACCATGTTAAAGGATTTAATCACCTATTTAAAGGATCTATGAAATAGCTATTAAGCTAAGCTATTACCATAGGATTTTCATTCTAATTAATTTCTAGAAAGTATTAGGTACAATAAACCTGATAGATTACAATCCTTTGATTGCTGAATACAGGCACTTGATCTGCTTTCTCTGATCTTGATCTTTTGTGATCTGATAGTCCTTTCTCTAAAAGTAGTTTTCCTTACACACCCTTGTATATCCACTCATATGTTTTACAATGAAATTTTGTCTTCCTTATAAATAAATTCGAGGATTTAGGGTTAGATATGGATCTACAATCCATATTCAATCTCTATTTCCCACTCATTGTTTGCACTTCTTCCATTGGTTGCATGCCTTCATCGTTTTTCTTACTGGCTGCATGTAGATTGCATAGGAAAAATAAAAGATTCGATCTTATCATTTAATCTTTCGAGATTCATCACATGTCAGCCATGAAAATGATTTACATATGAATCAATGAAGTTACAAACTCATATGTACATTCTGTATTGCTCGGCACTTGCTGATTCCAGATGCTTGACACTAATAACAAACTAGCTTACTCGGCACTTGTTTCATTTCTGTATTGCTCGGCATCATCTATGACTCAGCACTTGAATATCACTTGGCACTTGTATCTCCTCGGCACTTTATTCTGCTTGGCACTTAAAGTAATTCGGCACTTGAACTTCACTTGACACTTGATCTTCACTCAGTACTTGAAGACTACTCGACACATGAAGATCACTCAACACCTGAAGTCTTTCCTAACTTGGCTCTTGTTGTGGCTTGGCATACATGGTGTACTCGGCTCCAATATAGAAAGTAGTTAAGTGTATTGACACTCAAGTGTCAAGAACCATTATGAGGTTAACAATCTCCCCCTTTGACATGAGTGACAAAAACACTTAACTTACCTTCTGAGTACATTAACTAATATGTTTGGCATATACAGAGTTTTTAAAGAAAACTTGATCAAAATTTGTAACTTATAATATATACCTCAAAATTATTGTAACTCCCCCTGAGTTGGTTGTGCCTCATACATCATATAGTATCTCCTCTTTAGTTAATATCTCCCCCTTTTATTCTTATCTCCTCTTTTTATTCTTATCTTCTCCTTTTATTTTTATCTCCCCCTTTTTGACACTTATGTCAAAGGATTTTAAGGGTTAAGATCGTATTTCACCAAAAATGTGATGTTTACCTCCATAATCATCCTAAGAGCTACATCCCAATTGTTCAAAGCAATTTCTAGTGACTTATGCTGGATGGTAGTCTCTGCAACAAGATGAATAAGTCCATCTAATGTAGAAAGATTAGAATCTTTCTTGAGAACGGTTTCTACATAGACTTGTTCCTTATGGAGTAATTCCAAATGTGGGGTAATGGAGGACTATAGTTGTATCAGTTTTGCTTTGATATTGGCCTCATCTGCTGTTAATATGGCTATTTCTTTATGAGTGTGAAGCGATTGAGAAAAATGCTTCTCACTTTGTGCTGGATCATTTGGTAGTTGTATGCTTGAAATGTTTAAATTTCTTTCCAAGCTTAGTATCGTTTGGCTTGTCTCTTGTGTGAAGTATGAAAATTCACACAACTTTTTGTACAATGAGAATATATTCTCAAGTACCTTTTTCACTTTGTCTACTAACTTTGCCAATTCAACCTGTGAAAGTGCTATTTCACTAGATACTTTCTCATTCACTTTCCCTTGAAATTTTCTTTCAGACCATTCCATAAGTTTTGCATTTGTTTCTTGGTCTTCATTTGTCACCTAGTCAACAATATTTGATAATTGCTCTGTGATATGCTTTGACTCATTTGGTGATAGCAAACTGAAGGCATCCATAAAGATGTCCTTAATCTCATGTAGTGTTTTCTTTTGTTTATACTCCTTCCTGAGTATCTCTTGTCTCTTTCTTCTATTCAATGCTTCCTGCACCTCATTTATTTGATCAATGGTTATTGTTTTTGAGTCATAGCCTGGTATGACTATCTCATCATCTAATTTAGGTTCTCCATAGTGAAGTACCCTTGTAACTTTTGCAGTACTAGATTTTGGTACAGATATTTGCAATGGCTGTTGTGAAGGAGTTCCCGAGGTAGGAAAATTTATCAATGTTTGTATTGCCTCCTGCTCTTTAGGGGTTTCCACTATTTTCTCCTCCTGTTGTCTACTATCTTGATCAATTATGGTAATCTTAGGAAGTGCACCTTATGTTTGTGTTGTAGGATCAGATGTAATAGTCTGTACTATTTGTTCTATTCCTTTTTCTACAGCTGTACTCGGCTTCTGTATTATAGTGTCAACTATGCCTATTGAAATAACTGTTGGCATTTGAAGTTGACCACTAGTAGCTATAGAGATGATAAAAGGTGGTTCTTGTGGATTCACCTTATCTCTAACTGTGCTTTCTACTAGTTTTTGCAATTCATCCATACTGACCAATACTAGATCTACACATAACATTGCTTGTTGTGTAGATTGGTCAAGGATTCTTTTGAGATCTTCTATAGTTAATGGATTAATGTTCTAACCAGAAGTATCAAGAACATCAATAATAGTTACAGTTTCTGCAGGTGTGATGGGTACATGAGGAGGGCTAGAGGGTGGTAGTTGTGTGTCTTGCACACTCTGATCTGGTTGCTGCTCTTTCTCAGTTGTTGCCGATACATCTTGTTTTTGTGTCTCTTCCTCCTCTCCATCTTTCTTTTCTTCTTATTTCTTCTCTTCTTCTACCTTCTTTTCTTCTTCTACTTTCTTTTCTTCTTCTACTTTCTTTTTTTCTTCTCCCTTCTCTACTACTGTCTTCTCTTCTCTCCTTTTTCTCCTCTCTTCTAGTGGAGCGGTAGCTTGTTCCTTCTATTCTTCTTCAAGAAAATATTCAAGCTTTTTGTACAAGTTTTTCCATGATTTCATTGTTCTTTGAACAATTTCTTCCATCTCATTTTGGAGTATGAATAATTCCCTGTACTTAGGTGTAAACCTATTATTATGCCTTTTGACTACTTTCTTTATTTGTTCCCTAGTCAAATCTAGCAATACGCTTGCTAGGGTTGATTCCCTCATCTCCTTTTCCATTTTCAAACAAAAATGTCATCTATCTTCTACAATTTTAGACAGTTCTTTTGGAAATTGTCCATCTAGTTCAAGTGGAGTGTACTTGAACTGTGCCATCATTCCATAAACTGTTTCTTCTATCCTATTCTGTTCTTCTTTAGTAAACTTATTGAAATCAACTTTATTTAAGTTTCTTAAATCACCATTTCCAATATTTTACATAAAGTATCAACTGAAGAATGGCTTACCTTTTCAGATTGATCTTCTTCATCAAAATCAGGTTGAGCCACATATCTTCTTCTTTTCCTCAGCTCTTCCTGTGTCTCCTTGATTAGTTTCTTCTTTGTAACTTCCTCTTTAGCCTTTTGAGTGGAGGCCCTTGTTTCAGCTCATGTTGTAGGCTTTTGAGGTGATGGCATCGCAGATTTCTTTGGTTTTGTCTAAGATGGAGGTTGTTCTATTGCCTTTCTTTTCTTTGTCTTAGTTTTAGTTGGTGCTTCCTTAGCTTCTTTATCTTCTGCACCTTCCTCCTTGTCTTCACCTAGGCCTTGAGTTAATTCTGTTGGACCTTGTTCTTGTTCATCTTCATCATCATTGTCATCTTCTTCTTCTTCTACTTCAGCCTCAATTTCTTCACCAAATTTCTTCTTTATCTTCTTTAACAATTTGTATTTCTTCTTTAATGTGGAAGCAGTCTTTAATTCCATGTTTATTTTGACCTTACTACATCATAAGTGCCAAAATGTGGAGCACTTTTATCTGTTTCTTCTACCAATAATGCAGTTATTGCTGTAGATGCCTCATCAACATTGATTTCATATCCAAATGGCCTTAGCCATCTCACTCTTGGAATTGCAGCTTGAATGAATGTGAAGTCAATATCAACCAAGAAGAATATATCATTAACATGTTCTTCTACCAAAGAAACTGGTATTCTCACCCTTTGTTTCATGGATTTCTTGAAATCTTTGAAATAACTTGTCATCAGGGTATCAAAATTTTCTCCCATTTGTTCTATATATTCATTGATTTGGGCAATGATAGTTCTATCATTCCTCCATGTAATTTTTCCAAAAGAGGGAAACTCATTTTGAACATAGAAGAATATAAAAATTAGAATTGCTCCAAATTTGCATTGAGCACCCTTTGTCCTTCTTATGGCAGCTAGGTTTTCAGTAATTTCTTGTAGTTGTAGTTCTGCAAGATCATAAGTATGATCATTTTTCACCAATTTGTAACATACATCTACTACAATACACAGCACATTGTTGAGTCTATTGGATTGATAGAACTTATGGGCAATGACTCTAACAGCAAACTCAACTAGAGGATCATGAATTGTGTGAATTGTCATTCCTCTCTTATTCCACTGAGCACCAGTGTTCTTTTCAATAACCTCCTTCAATTCACTTCTCAAGGTTTTGAGCTTATCTAGGGTAGGGTACCCTGTTACTCTATGTATGATTCTTTGGTTAATTTGATGGGAGTATCTTCTAACCATAAACTTCCACCATGAATTTTGATTAACACAAGTTTAACCCATTCTGTCTTGAATATGGTGGGAAAGCTCAAAACTTAGGTCAAACTCTTTCTTTCAACAATTTTGAATTCATCTTTTAAGACTCCATCTACGCATAATTTCTCATAGGCTTTCCTTATTTCCATATCTCCTAGGGCTCCTATCTTACAATTGTAGCATCTCCTCATGTCTTGAACCATTACAACTTTTGGGGGTATTTGGAAGAGAGCTCTGGCTGGGTCATTTTTGTATGCAACTTCAGGTATGGGGCGAAAATCAAGTTGCTTGACCTCACTGGACACTAACTGAACTTCAAATGACTCTTTGTGCTCAATTTTCTTGGAACTTGATGCCATTTATGCAAACTAGGGTTTCCTTTTTATGAAATATGAAATTTTATAGCTTGGCACAAATGAAAAATACCTCAAGATCGATGAAAACACATTGAGAGATGTTGCAATCTACTTGAAATGCTAGATTCTATGCTGTGAAGTTTCTCTACTCTCTTTCTCTTCTTTGCTTCTTGATTGCGATGAGGAAAACTGATTAGAATCACGATAATATACCCTATTTTCATTGCATTAAATGCTCAACTACCAACTCGGCTTCTAAAAAATTTTAACCTAACTCGGCATCAGTTATCAACTCTATTGCTATTAGGAGCTCAGCATGTGTTGGAGTTTAACTCGGCATCCAAAGATAGCTTGGCAACATTATTTAGATTTTTTCTTGACATCTTGTCCCATGCAGATTTATACTTTTCATTGCTTCTTTGTCTTGGGACTGATGTGTGATATAGCTTTGTATATCAGTCTCGTATACTTCTCATGCTTAGTTTGATGAAGTGTGATCACTTGACCTATTGGGTGAAGTGATCCCTCCACTTGATGTGTTGCATTCATCTTTCTGTTTCCAAGTCTTATTCATTTGCCCCCTTATCTTTTTGACATCAATCTTTTCTTTGCCCTTATTTTCTTCAGTCTTGGGTGCCTTTGATCTTGTAGGACAGTTTCTGCTGATATGACCAATTTTCAAACAACTGAAACATGTGGTTTGATTCAACCATCTTTTGTAGTTCCCTTTGAAATGTGTTCTTATGCAGTTCTATGGTATATGTCCATATTCCTAACAATAATGACAGCTATACCTGGTGTTGTAATCCCAATGATAGTGACTTCCATTCCCTTTTGATTTTGATGGTTGATTTGATGTCCATATAGGCTTTGATCTACATTCAAATGCTCTATGCCCATACTTCTTGCAATTGTGACAGTGTCCATCAAATTTTTGTGTCCTTGTAACTCTAGATCTGCAATCTTGTGTCATATGTCCTTGCATGTTGCACTTGTGACAGTAACTCTTGCTCTTGAGTGTATTTGGCTAATTGAATTTCCTATTCCTACAAATATTAGCAGTATGCCCCTTCTTATTACAGTAATAACAAGTGGGTTTTGAATTCTTACCTATGTCATCTTTTTTCTCGACACTCTTTGATGATTCTCCAACCTCAATACTATTGTATCCTAGTCCTGATGTATCATGGGCAGATTTTGGGGATTTCAACAACTATTCAAAATACTTGATGGCTTCACTTGACTTATTGAGATTCTTAGCTACCTCTTTTTCTCTGTTCAATTCATTCTATAGTTGTTCATTGTGTATCTTCAAAGTAGAGATCTCAATATCTTTCATATTGAGTTCATGATGAAGGTTCATCATTTGGGCAAGTGTATCCATCTGCATGTTTGAGATCGTTGTTAATTCAGTAAATTTTTCTTCAAGCTTGTTTGCAAGATTTCTTTTGTCATTTTCTATCATGACTCTATCCTCAACTGCTCTTTTCTTTTGTTCAATAATTTCACATATCATTATGCCCTATGATTCATGTTCCATCTTGAGAGATATTATCTCCTCTTCTTGAACTTTTTTTTTCTCCATCAGTTCTGCTATTGCTGCATCAAACTCTTTAGTGTCTCCATTGGCACATAGTTTTGTGGTATCAATCTCCTTATAGTTTATATCATTTTCAGCTATGGCTATATCCTTCCTTCTCTTCAAGGATTTTCTCAATTCTTCCCTTGCTTCCTATACTATGTGTAGAGCCAGTTGCACATCAATCACTTGATTTTCAATAATCTTCCCAAGTTTAAAGACTTCAATCTTTAGATCTTTTTCTTCAAGTTGTTAGACTTCTTTTTGTGAGAACCAGTTGCTCTGATACCAATTGTTGGAATATTCAAATGGGAAGAATGCTTCTGAGAGGGGGTCAATCAGAAGTAATATATTTAAAATCTTTAAACTGAAAGTAGATTGCATACATACAAACCTATCAAACAATTATGAGAAACACATAAGAATCACCACATAACACTTGAGATTTTGGTAACCCAGAAACCCTCCAGGAATAAGAAGGTAAAACTGGGGTGGGGATGATACCCATAAAATTTGTTGTAGCAGTAAGGTTTTAACCACTTCTGATGGTCTGCCCTATTAAAGGCCTACCCTATTAAAGGCTTTACACTATATCAATAGTGACCTGGTTAGAGTATTACAAACACTTTACATGAAGTGTCACCCTATTAAAGGATTTAATCACCTATTTAAAGGATCTATGAAATAGCTGTTAAGCTAACCTATTACCATGGGATTTTCATTCTAATAAAATTGCTAGAAAGTATTAGGTACAATAAACCTGATAGATTACAATCCTTTGATTGTTGAATACAGGCACTTGATCTGCTTTCTCTAATCTTGATCCTTTGTGATCTGATAGTCCTTTCTCTAAAAGTAGTTTTTCTTACACACCCTTGTATATCCACTCATATGTTTTACAATGAAATTTTGTCTTCCTTATAAAGACATTCAAGGATTTAGGGTTAGGTATGGATCTACGATCCATATTCAATCTCTATTTCCTGCTCATTGTTTGCACTTCTTCCATTGGTTGCATGCCTTCATCATTTTTCTTATTGGCTGCATGTAGATTGCATAGGAAAAATAAAAGATTTGATCCTATCATTTAATCCTTTGAGATTCGTCACATGTTGGCCATGAAAATGATTTACATATGAATCAATGAAGTTACAAACTCATTTGTACATTCTGTATTGCTTGGCACTTGCTGATTCTAGATGCTCGGCACTAATAAAAAACTAGCTTCCTTGGCACTTGTTTCATTTTTGTATTTCTCGGCATCATCTATGACTCGGCACTTGTGTCTTCTCGGCACTTTATTCTGCTTGGCACTTAAAGTTATTCGACACTTGAACTTCACTTGGCACCTAATCTTCACTCGGCACCTAAAGACTACTCAGCACCTGAAGTCTTTCCTAACTCGACTCTTGTTGTGGCTCGGCATACATGGTGTACTCGGCTCCAATATAGAAAGTAGTTAAGTTTATTGGCACTCAAGTGTCAAAAACCATTATGAGGTTAACACTATTTGCCCCTCATTGGTGTTTTGTAGAGATCTATGATCTCCATGATTGTATCTCTTTTGGCCTGTGAATGATATATAAGTGAATCTTATCTTTCTTTGTGTCATTCATTCAGGTTTTTTAATCTACATGTGATTGTTAGATTAAAACAAGTTTGAATGTGTATATCTTTTGGTGTCATGATGGTTCAAAGTGCATGTATGGGAAGAGATTGGTTTGAACACTCTATTTTGGTGCATCACCCCCTTAGGTTAGAATAGGTAGATTTGCTTTTCATGCATTTCTTCTCCTTTTTCCTCTCCAAGAGTAGTTAGGTGCACCTTGAGCTTGGAGGTTGTTTCCATGTTTCACAAGGTTATCCTTAGGTAAAAACTTTGGACAAGGGTGCAAACCTCTGGACAACAATTTTTGGCACGCTCGGTGGGACAAAAAATCAAAAAAATTCAAGTCTACTAGTGTCAAAAAGGAAGATTTTAGGATTAATATTGAAGAGATAGTATTGGCTTAAGTGTTCAAGCCTTCAAGAGGCTCATTCTTCAAGTACTTGGTGACTCTAAGCTTCAAATACATCTGGTTCCAGACCAAAGTTGTAGTAATTCATGCCCAAAGCTGAAACAAGGGCATTTTCTATAGGTAAGTTTCAATACCAAGAGCTTTCATTTTCAAATCCTAGAAGAAAGAAGACTAGAGTATCTTTATCACTAGTTAGGAGTGCAATAGTAACAAATACACTAGTAAGATCTATCTCTACCCCTCCTACTATTAGATCTCAGCCTAGATTTCCATCAGCACATATCAATAGATCACTGGTCTATATGGCACAGCCTAGAGCCCATACTTTTGCCACCTTTAATGGTGGAAGTCCTCTTTTATTGGCACAAATACATGACATACCAATAGCTGCACTCAAAAGTATACCAAAGTTTACTAGTGAAATTTCTATCTCTCCTTCAGAGCACATTCAAGAGGTTGCAAATGTCTACCATATCCATGGTATTACAGAAGATGATTTTGTAGTTAGGCTCCTAGCCTCATCCTTTAAAGGAAAAGCACTACAATGGTATAGAGGTTTGGCTCATGGTTCTATAATAGATTGGGATGGATTAGGAGCAGGACTATGTAAACACTTTGAGGATAAAAGTGACCATTTGTCACTTTTAGAATAGTTGACTACTATAAAAAGAGCCCCCCATGAATGTATGACTGATTTCAACTATATATTCTGGAAGACATGGGATAGAATACCTGCTTCAATAAAACCTACCCCTGGTAATGCCTTCTTGCATTACCTCAGAGCTTTAAATAGTGACATTGTCACTACAATCCAAACTATGGGAGGAGATACCTTGCCTAATGCTTATGACATAACAATAAAATCAGAAAACATCCTAATACAAGGAGGTAAGCTAGCTCCAAGGCCTCCCATGCCTTTCTTTCCTAATGTCCCAAATCATCAACCAGAAATGGCTCCTCTTCCCACAACTTCCACATCACAATTCCCCACTCCAATCCCTCAAGCTTCTACATATTTAAATGGAATAGATGAAATCAAGGAAATGATGCAATCTATGATGTTGAACATAGATAAGAGATTGCAAGGCCAAGGGAAGAAACTGGAAGATAGTTTCTTTGTGATGCAAAAAATGAGAAATAAGGTGGTGACTTTAGAGAGACAGCAAGCTCAAGGTAACAAGGCTCATCAATTGTAGCATCAAACTCTAAATAGTGGTCAGCCTCCAAATCATAATTATGGGAACAATTCTTTTGATTAGAATAGGCAAAATAGCCATGCTTCAACCTCAAATGTGAGCCAAAGTAGGGCCATAGTCCTCAAAACAACATGTCCCAAGATTAGGATTTGTGTCCTTCCTATAACTACTCCTCTGCTCATTGCATGTGTCAGAAGGTTGAATCTTATTTGGCTTTGACCATCCAAGATCCTATAACAGGACAATCATACAAGGAGGACCAATTTAAAGAGGCCCCATATATGCAGGGACAAGGTGATTGCTCCTTTATGAATCATCAAGTGGAGGAACATTGTAATGTAAACTAGGATTTCATTGCCCACGGTACTAGGAGAAAAATAAGAGCTATTGAGGATGCTACCCCTCCTCTTCCCAATTAGGCCTCAACTTCAAATGTAGTACCCCATAAGCAAGCAGTAAATGATTAGTCAAATACCCCTCAGCAGAAAAGGCAAATGATGGCAAAAAGAATGTAAGTGATCCTCAAGTTGTTCCCCCTAAACCTCCTACAAATGTAGTTCCCAAGGTTTCTACCAAAAAACCTATTGTGCCATTCAGTGTTGTAGAACAAATGAAGAAGACAAATGTGAATATTTCTATGTGGGATGTTGTTGCTACTATACCCATGCAAAGGAGGTTGCTGCAGCAAGAATTGGAAAGTCTTGAACCAAAGAATCAGCCACCCAGCATGGAAAGTGCCACAACCCTAGTACAACCATCAAGGGAGGAAGAAACAAGTAAAAATGTTAGACCCCCTCCATTTTATGTTTCTTTAATTATAGTGGATAGACTAGTCCACAATTGCATGATTGATTTAGGGGCTAGTAGTTCAGTGATGCCTAAGTGTGTTGCTCATGCTTTGGGAATGAAATATGAACCCATTATTAGGGATGTGTTATAGTTGGATGGTAGTATTTTCAAGACTATAGGGATCCTTAGGAATGTTGAAATGGCCCTACATGCATGCCCTAGTTGTACTATAACTCAAGATATATCTGTTGCTGAAGTTAAGCCACATTTTTCCATTTGTCTGTCAAAAGATTTCACTGCCCAAATATGTGGTTACATATCTTCTAACTAGTCATATATGTTTTTTAGGACAAGATATGGAGCCAAAGCTTTGATTAGAGCAGATCCTCTAGCCCTCCATCATACCGAACCCTACACCCCTAATAGCATCAACATGAATTGCACTATCCTAGAAGTGGATGAGAATGACATAGTGAATGAGCCTACTACTTCCCTAGTGGAGATACCTGATTTTCTCTTAGATTAATGGGCTAATGCATATCAATTTGATCCTATGTCAGAAACCCTTGAAACAGGCCTCGGTACATATTGTATATTGGAGAAAGATGCTCTAGTTCCCATTCTTGTGGAGACTAAAGAAGATATGAGTGGGATATGGAGTATGTACTTTGATGGATCAAGGAATAAGAACAAATAAGGGGTTGGCATGATGTTGGTTTCTCCTACACAAGTAAGGTACTACTTCTCTTTCAGGCTCCAATTCAATTGCACTAACAATGAGGCCAAGTATGAATCGTTGATTCAAGGTCTCCTACTTGCTCAAAAAAGAGGAATCCAGGCCTTAAGGGTATATGGAGATAGTGAGTTGGTGGTTAATCAAGTGAGAAATTAGAATACCACCAAGAATGGCTTGCTCAAGTCTTATAAACATAGGGTATGGGATTTTCTTGAGGGTTTCAATGCATTTAATATTAAAAGCATCCCTAGAAAAGAAAATAGACATGTTAATAGACTTGTAGCAATAGGTGAATCTCATGATGTGCCAAGGAATCTGGAGGAGGAGAAGAAGCAAAAAATTAGGATGGTAGTAAGGCTTTCCATCCCTAACAAAAACATCCATTGGAAAGTGTTTGAATTTTATGAACAAATTGTAAGCTTCTTGCAGAATGAAGCAGAATTTTCAGACTGAAACCAGTCAAGACTACAGGATCCGATCCAAAGAAAAATCAAAAAGCCACAAAGGCTAAAAATACAAAATGAAAAAAAATTTAGGATCCCAAAGCTACTTAATGTAGCAATGAATCTCAAAGAAAGATTCCAAATAACATCCAATTTGTCTAATCCAAAGGCTCCCACATCCATTTTGGGTCCTTATCTACCCAAATCCACCACCCTAAATCCATCATCTCCTTCCTCCATTTTTGGTCCCCATATCCCAAAATCCACACTTTCCACTACGTATCCTCCACAATTTCCTCCTTTCTATCACCCTTCAAGGTGTGTGCCAATGACGATCTTTTCGCCTCCTTCATCCACTCATTCACAAGTCTTCCAACCTAGCCTCCATCAACCACGTCTTCCTACCACCCACACCACCCCCTTAATCCAAACCTTTTCATAATTCCTTGTCCTCCATTCCTTAATCCCATTTCATCCTTATTTTCAGTATCCTACCAACATCTAGGAGAAAATAGTAAAAATTCCTTGAAAAATAGAAAGAAAGGAAAAATAAATAAATCAAGGGATACCATCCATGAAAATAGATGCTTGATTCCTCCCTTCATCTTCCTATCATGTATCCATTGCCTTCCACTTCCACTTATCCATCCATTCACTTTTCCTCTTCCACTTGCACTCTACATTGGGGGCAAGCTCCATCCATATGAAGCTTCCATACATATCTTCCATGCTTCCATCTACCGTTCATATTCCACTTCCACCTTTGATCTTGACTTTCACTTTCCTTTCATCCATCCACATGCTCACTTTCCATATCCCTTGAACATTATCCATACATTTTCCTACGTACTTCCATACTTCTTTCATATATTTGGTCTTGACATGTTATCCATCTCTTGCATTCCATACTCCTTGTCTTGTTCATTTCATCCATTTTCCACCATACTCCTACATACTTCCATCCTTTTTTCATATGTCCTTGATCTTGGTCATCCCATCCATTTCATCCACTTCATATTCCACATTTCATCCATACCCTTCATATCATTGTCCCTTTTTTCATAACCTCCCTCCCATATCCCTTATTCATTCCCCTTTCATACCCATGCTCGTGATCACCATTAGAGGCACAATACCAAAATGTTCATACATGCTTTGGAAGAGCACATGCCTTCCCTTCCTCTATACGCTAGCCTTCATTCCACCTTTCCATTTTTCATGCATCCTTCCCCACCATAATTCCTTCCATTTTCCTATCATTGGTATGGGGCATTTGGACTCCTTCGAAACATGGTCCTTGGCTCGACATTTTTCGATACCATATCATTTGGCCCCTCATATCCTTTCACCGTTCCTATCATCCACCAACCCACATTGCTTTTCCTCCATTTACCATCCCTTGGTTATCCCTTGTCATTGGTTCTACTCTATTCCACCTTCCGTCAATTTTTCACTTCTTCCAATTCATTCCATAAATTCATTTATCCTCTAATCTAATCATATTCCCTTCTTCTAATCATTTCATTCAAATCATTTCCATAATCATTTCCTTCATTTTTTGCATATACCTTGATTAAATTTCTAGTCTTCCATTCAACACATTTTCCTCTAGAGAACTTTATCATTTTCTCTCTTGCATCCCCCTTCCATCCCAATTCAATTCATCCATTATCTTATCATGTCTTATCCCAATTCTTCTAGTTCATCATCTAATCTCATGACATTGAGCTTCAACCCAACAAATTGAGCTTATCAAATACTGATTGCAAACAAACTTACACAAATTCACACTTAGACTAAATTATTTGAGAACATTGTTCCTTTCACACTATTGCCAATGAACAATCACAAACATTTCAACAGAATTCAATCAATTTTTGCCTTACGAGATGAATCCTTCCTACACAGGCTTAACAAATGTCACTATCAGAATCAAGTTCATGGCAAGAACTGTGGACTGAATGACTACTTGGTCATAAAGTCCTTTTGTTGATTTTATCTTTGTGTGTCATTAATAGCCTTCCCAAGTGTGCCTCAATCTTCAATATCTTGGTATCATTTGAACGGTTTAACCTAATTACACGTGTCATTTTGCAATATGATCTATTTTCATGATTCTTTAGCACATCTCTGTCAATTTTTGAGTTATGATTATGCATTGCTCACTAGCGGAAATAGGTTAGCACACTTTCCACCAAGATCCCTAACAAGACTTTGGGTGTGCCCAAACCTCTCTAGTGTGTATATGTCATTTGTTCCATCATGACTCTAAAACCTATATCTATTGTGTTGAGAGTCTAGTCCATGCAAAGGAATCTTGTCATCTATGCTACTATAGCATTTGATGCATAACTCCTCTTGCAATATCAAAATAAGGTGTGCTCTCCATATGAACACAACTGAATCTCATGCATTCATGTAGTTAAGTTGCATTTGGATTAATCATTAGCCAATTCACCCCGCTTCATTTTGATCTTACCAACAAGTCATGCAAGGTCATCTTTTAAGCCTTTTTTCCTTTCGTTTTTCCTTCCCATGTCTATTTTAGAGAAAATGGGGCAAACTATACTCATTTTCACCCCATTTCCTCGAGGGGGCACCCTCCTCCCTTTTCGTCGATTCAGCACAACTCCTAGGACACCTATCCTTCTCTGGGGCAACTTATATTTTCTTTTCTGTGATATGATGTCATCCCGACATCACATCAAAGAGGGGTAAAATATAGATGCTTAAAATCATCCCTAAACACTATATTAATTAATTTTAATATTGTCCATGACATCATAATTAATTAATTATATTGCTCACATTCTTCTACTTATTTAATTAAATTAATTAATTAAATGAGTTCATTCTCTTAAGTATTTAAATCTAATTTAAATACTTCCAGCCTTAATGTGTTAAATTAATTTAACACATGATCCTCCGTCATCCCCTTTTTAAAATAAATTTTATTTATTTAAATCCCCACATCCTATTAATTCCTCTAAACCCATGATTAAATTAAATTTCATTTAATTTAATCTTAAGCCTAGCCTATAACTATCATTTTCATCCTCTTAAGCCTACTTTTTCTCTAATCCCACTTAATCATTTCTAATCATCTCCCTAATCCCCCTCACTAGCGCAAGAGTGTGCTCACACATGTGTGAGATGGCATGCCTACACACTCTTGTCTCCCACTCTTCTTCTCAAGTTTTCTCACACATGTGTGAGCAAACTTTGAATTCTTGACCATTTGTATGGCTTGCATGTCACCTTATGTGGAATCTACATGGATGCCACCTCACCAAGCCCTCTCTTAAGCCTATAAATAGAGGCCTTGTCTCAAGCATTTGCATCTCTCATTTTTGCATTGTTATCATGTTGGTTTGAGATTTGAGTTTGCATTCATAGTTTGAGCTTTCATGGTAGTTTGAGTTTTCTTTAGTAGAGTTCTCATAGTGATTTTGTAAGTTCATACTAATCATTTGGTAGCTGATTTAGTTTGCATCTTGCATTGTTCATTTAGTTTTCTTCATGCATTTGCATTTCCATTTCATAGCTTACATTCTTAGTTAGTTTCCTTTATTTCATATCATCTTCATTATGGAATTCTTTCAAGAATGCCTTTCTCCATAGCCATTTCTTGAAGTGTTCTTCATCTCACATAGCTTAGGATCTTAGTGCATTTTCAATCACATTTGCATTCACACTTGCACTCACATATTCAAGAGATTCATTTATTGTTGTGTTTGAGAGAGCACACAAAACATACCCCCATCTTAACACACCAACAAGGCCTCTTATGGGTGCCTTTGTTTAGCTATAGAGGTGGCAAGAAGATTGGGTTTATTAGCTGCATAGGGTTGCAAAACCCAAGCAAGCATTAGTTAGTGTTTGTTCCTTTCATTTTGATGAATCTTTGATGCACTTTTAAGATTTTTAACTAATGTTTTTTTTGTTAACCCATGCTCTTAATAGGTCACATTTTCTAGCACACACCTCCAACAAAAACCTAATTAGGATTATGAAAAGAACTATAGAGGATAACCAGAGGTGTTGGCATCAAAAGTTGAAGACTGCATTGTGGGCTGACACAATAACACCTAAGAGGTCAATAGGGAATTCATCATTTATGTTGGTATATGGCAAAGAAGAAAGGCTTCCAATTTCATTAGAATTTCCATCCCTAGAGCTAGCTCATCAGCTGGAGTTAATTGAAGATGATGCCATGACAATAGGAATGGCAGAGCTAATGGAGCTAGAAAAGAAAAGAAGTCAAGCCATGCAGACCCTAGAAACACATCAACAGCAAGTGAAAAGGAGCTTTGACAAGAAGGCTAGGGTCAAAACCTTCAAGGAGAGTGATTTAGTTTTGAAATGGGATGCAGACAGGGAAAAACTAGGAAGACATTCAAAATTTGATGCACTATGGAGTGGTCCCTATCTGATTGTCAGTTGCAAGCAGGCCAATGCTTTTCAATTAAGCAAGCCTGGTGGTGAAACTTTTCCTATCCCAGTCAATGGATTTATCTCAAACCATGTTTCTAACAAGGCTTGAATTTTCCTATACATATTAAAGTAGTTTCCTTTTTGTTATCTTCTAGCTTCCCAAGAAGTGCACGAGCAAATGTGTTTTGTTGAGTTACAAAGACAAAGATTTTTAGTGTTTTATTGCTGCAGAGATAGGGTTAGGGTTCTGCAGTGTAGTGATCCACATCTTTCATGACTCTATAGCCCAATGGATGTTTCAAGTCACTGGTCATATGCATAGCTAGCTTGCGTCCCCTCTGAGTCACCAAAAATGTTACCCATTTTGCCTCCTTCCAAAATTTGAACTTTGAATGCAAACCCCACCCAACGATCACCTTCCTTTTTTAATATTATTTTTAATTTCATGGGAATACAAAAAATTAAAATGATCAAAACCTTATAGTATTTCCTATATTCCCTAATTTTTTTTCGCTGGTTTGCAACTTTTTGCATCGTCAGATCTTGTCTGGATCTATGATGGGTGCTTTCTCGCATTCTCCAAATGTACGACCTTTATACAATGTGGGGAAGCCCCTTCATGACACATGGACCGGTGGGTCCTTTCATTTTTTGCGAGCCGCAAAAAGGAGAAGGGTCAGTCCAGCTAGAAATTCTATTGGCTCCCGCATTCTCACATTCTGAGTTCTGTTAGATTTCTTGACAATGCAGGGAAGCACTTTTCAGCTGCATGGCAAGTGGGTCTATCTTCTTTAAGCTACTACAAACAAGGTGGACAAGGTGGTTGGTCGAGCTGGTGATTCTATTGGTGTCTACTTTCCCGCATCCTGAGCTTCGTTAGACCTTCTGACAATGTGACGAAGCACTTCGGTGATGCGTGTCTAGATGACATCACAGTGGGTATTAGCAAAGGTTCAGAATGCATGTGTTACAAGCACTGTCAAATTTTTTGAGATCAACAACTGGCGCATGCCTGCAAGATAAAGATGCAAGAATGTTAAGGAATGTGGGCCTGCACCCTGGTGACACCTATCCCACAACCTCTCATGTTCCCAATTCCACCTTCCACCGTTTGATGTGATCTGATCAGTGGCTAGTGCATGCTCGCAAGATAAAGATGCAAGGATGTTAAGAAATTTGGGCATGCGCCTTGCCATTGCATGTCCTTGTAGGTTCAGTTTTGTTCCAGCTGGCACTAGTTGGTTGCCAGGTTGAATGCCAAGCATTTTTGTGAGCCCAAGTTTTCATGGGTAAGCACAGTATATGAAGAATCTTTTTTGATCATTGATCTTCTGTAGATCAACGATCAGCACTTGCCTATAATATGGAAGTGCACAAAGATTAAATATTGTAGGAAAGTGCCTAAAGGACACATGTCCTAGGAGGCCTGGCCAAGGTATTAACATGAAGGTAGCACGGTAAGGCTAGTGATTGGCAGTTATATTGTGGTAGGGTTTGAGGAGGTGGCGCGGTTAATAAGAAGATGTGGTCAACCGCATGGAGACTTTGCAGAGTGGTAGAATAAAAGAAGGTCATTGGTCCATGTGGCTCATCCTGGTACTTAAGTTAGGTTGACCTGTTGATCACGCTAATTCATGGGCTAAAAATAGAGGAATTTGAGTTTTTTTGCGCAATCTAATCTTTGTGATCAATGCCAACCACTCTTGGATAAATGTTGAACTTAGTGAATGTGGGAAAACACTCTATCTCTCCCCAATTGATCCATCTACCTGGTCAAAATTGTTTAATCGTGTCTTTTCTGTCTTCTCAGGGCCCTATTCCAACAAAGATCAGATATCATTGCATCTGGATCTATACTCAAATCGGATTTTCTTCATATCTCCATGATTATTCTCAATAGGACTTAATGGCAGTGGTTGTAGAGTAATTTTAGTTAGAGGACTTCTCAGTTATGCCTGAACTATAAAGGCAATTTTTGTAGATTTTGTTATGGTCAACTCTTCTTTGATTTCTCTGTTATTGCTCTACAATTTCCCTGTAAATTTCCTATGCCTCTAAACTATATGACATTCTGCTTTATCTCTTTCAACCATTAGTGTGAAAGTGCAAGAACTATTTGCCTCTCATTGGTGTTTTGTAGAGATCTGTGATCTGCATGACTATATCTATTTTGGCCTGTGAATGATATATAAGTGAATCTTATCTTTCCTTGTGTCATTCATTCAAATTTTTTGATCTTCATGTGATTATTAGATTAAAACAAGTTTGAATGTGTATATCTTTTGGTGTCATGATGGTTCAATAGTGCATGTATGGGTAGAGATTGGTTTGAACACTCTATTTTGGTGCATCACCCCCTTAGGTTAGAATAGGTAGATTTGCTTTTCATGCATTTCTTCTCCCTTTTCCTCTCCAAGAGTAGTTAGGTGCACTCTGATAGTAAAGGAAGCTGGCCTTCTCTATAGACTCAACCTCACAGTTCAAGTCCCACAACTTGGAGGTTGTTTCCATGTTTCACAAGGTTGTCCTTAGGTAAAAAATTTGGACAAGGGTGCAAACCTCTATGACAACAAAAACCCTAGGAAAGCTCTTTTGTATTTTCATTTTTAAGAAAGGAGTATGTAGTTTCCATGCATATTTCCTTGTCCTAAGTCTAGAAATATTTCTACTCTTATGTTTCATGAACATGTCAAATGGGCTAAGTTGCAATGATGCAAAAGAGTGCAAATCCGCATGTTTATTTTAGCTTAAGGCATCTACAGTTGTGAGTGTACAAATCAAGGAAAATAGTCAGTACAAAATGTAAGCACATCATCGTGGGGCTGATTTGGATATTAGTATTATAAGCCATGAAACTGCAAGGTAAAAGGAATGTTAAAGATAAGCCAGTTAAGCACATCATTGTACGATTAAGATGGATGCTCGATCTTGGAGTTGTGAAGGAGTGATCAAATGAATTTTAAAGCATCACAAGGTCACAATCATAAAGTGTTCCAAAGACTTAACCACAGTGAGGTTGTGAGGTATTAATGGTTAAGGGCTTGTTGCAAGATCACAATGGCCATGAAAGTAAAATTAAGTATAGCTGTGAAGTTGCAGTTGAATAAAAGCTAAGGGTTCAGAGCATCACAAGTCTTATTGTGAAAAAGGAAGTTTTGGTACAAAATAAAGGAATGAATTTTTTTGTGGCAATTGCACTTATAAGTTTTAAAGCATAAAATGTCTTTTTCAATAGAAAAATCTGAAAACGATGTACAAAATTTAAAAGGGCATAATTTTAGTCTATTTTATGGAGATTGATAGGTTTACAAGTGTGTCACCTTTAAATGCTAATTAAAGCCACACTTTCATCACAAAAGTTGATAAAATCTAGAAGAGAATAGGTTATTTTTAACATTTTCTCAAAATCATTTGAATTTTTGAGCAATTTCAAGTGCATAGTTGATTTATGAATGGTTTTCACTGAATAGAATACATAAAATCAACAAAGGTATTTGTGAATATGGCCTAAGGAGAAGGAGAACTGATTGCACAGGCAATAATTGAAGTACCAAATACTCCCCCAAGGGTTCCAAGTATGTTTGTAGAAGAATGGATGCACATCTTTCCTGGTTCTACAAATGCTCAAAATGTAAATGACCTCATTTTCAAAGACCCATATGCAATGTACAGCTATGCAATTGTCCCTAACAGAAACAAGTATGAGTTTTTTTTGTTTTTCTATAAGAACAGAGTAAAAGAAGTTCCAATTTGTAAACCTTGGGTAAGAAACTTGGGAAAATTGATAGTGCCAAAGGTTTTTTGTGGATGTGGATTTGGTCAAAGCATTAATCAAATGTTATAATAAGTCATTCAAAGGAAGGATAGAACTATTTTTCTAGCATTGGACAAAGATACATTCATATAAGCATTTGATTTGGGTGGAACTATGTTGCTTCCCATTGATATTAAAGATTTTAATGAGAATTTTAAGAAACATAAGAGTTTCTATATGGGTAAAAACATGACCTGACGCATTCCCAAGGTGAAGAAGGATGTAGGAGAAATTCCAAAGAGGAAACATATTGATGAAGTCATGACCTTGGATTTATTTTAGAGGTATTTTCAAAATACTATGTTTGGTATTGATAAATCTTAGATACAGATGGGACCATAATGCTTCAGGGGCATACTACATCATGGCTTTGAATATTCAAGACCCTAATCATTACGTTGGATACGATTTTGTTAAATGCATCATTGAGAGTATTCACAAATAAATTTTTGTTTCCCAACAAGGAGAACTAAAGGATTTTAAGTTATTTCACTACTCCCTCCTCATGCACCTTAATTTTGGCAAAGAATGTTGATATTTTTTTATCAAAGCCTCTTTGAGTCAACACAAGAATGGGGAGAGAAGTTGCCAGTAAAAAGATGGACATGGGTATGGAAATTGTATTATCCATATTCAAATGTCATCTCATTCTATAATGACTTTGTTTATCCAATTTTTAAAATGATAGGTTGTGTGATTGAAAGAGTTCCTAGAAGTGTTAAGAAAAATTTTAGACCTAAATGGTGTTTTGATGCTACAATACAATTGACTAATGATTAGGGTAGTGTGTTTTTATTTGAAGATTATACTATTATAAGAATCTTTGGTTGTCCTCAACCACTTCATATCTTGGCCAAGTATGTTCCTGAGAGCTTAGGATTGGTAGAAATTTTCTAACAGCTAATTTCTTTAAATAAGGAGTATTTAGGAAAAGGTGTCAAGAAAGGGACATTTTTATGTAGATGCACCAAAGTGGGGGATTTTGAAATTAGAAAGAATGCTATTGAGAAAACCAATTATTTTCTACAATATTATAAGATGCCAATTAGGCCAGCTAGAACCTATGACCCCTATAATGTAATAAGGCATGCTTTCAAAAACATGAGGGGATACAATCTGCCTCCTACCAAGCCTATGTGGGAAGAAGATATTATTGTTGATGTATTGAGTGAGGATGTATGCAAGGAAATAATGGTAAAAATTAGAGACGTTTTTAGCTATGAACGAGAAATGGGAAAGGTAAACCCATCTTTCAAAGGGTTTTATCCAAATGAAGAATATTGGGTCAGACTAGATAAGTGCGTTAACAATTTTGATGAGTTGGTAGCTCAAGTTCCTAAGGAAATCAGGAGGAAGATTGATCTGGATTATATTGATGATGAATATATAGTTGAGGTATTTGATGAAGAGGATCAATCTGAAGATGACCAACTTGAACAAAATGTTCAAGATGTTCTTGAGAGTTCTACATGGGCAAAACAAAGACATAAGAAGCAAAAGATGGTAGAAATACTAGACCAAGCTCAGGAGAAGGTACTTCATATTTTTCCTAAGGGAAATAAGTACTTTGATGATATTAGAAGAAGATTCATAATGTCTCAAGTGAGAATGAGAAAAGGGCAAAGAAATTGCAGTTAGAGACACAAATGATTGATGATAGAATCATTGAAGCCAAGGAGTTTTTGGATGATGACAATATTGTTAAATCAAATGAATTCAAAAGCTTCCTTTTTAAAATAAAGAGAAAAGAATTGAAAACTGAGTATGAAACCTAGTGATTCAGATGAAAAGGTTGTTGAATTGGTACAAAAGTTGCGGGAATATGACCTTGCTAGTGAAACTCTCACTACTAAACAAGCTAGAGACTTAGTCAAAAGAAGTGAGATGATTATCTTCCCAGGATGGGATCTGAGCTCTTCATTTTTACTTGATCAGATAAGAAGATAAGAGAAATTAGTTTATTTTGAAGATGAAAACCAATATGGGGAGATAATGGGATCAGGGTTTAATGTAGAAACCCAGACAATGGCTATATGGAGTTTAGCACCAGAGAATGATAAGCCCGCTCTCATAGAAATAAAAGAGTCCCCAATGGAAATGTTATATTTCGGTACATGCAATCTACATCCAATGACCAAATTTTGGGAATTCATACCTCAATAGTATTAATGGATAAGCATAAAATGGACACTCTTCAAGCTCAACTTGAAAAGACCTATGAGGAATTTATTGGGACAAGAACAAGTTATGAAGAGGAAATGAAGAAAAACTATGTCCTACAACAAAGGGTTATCAAATTGGAAATGGAGGTGGCTTCATTGAAGAAAAATGCTAGAACTATTACAGAGGTTCATGATAGAGAAATGCAGATAGAGGGCCAAGTATTTGAGATAGAGGAAGCATCAGGCCATGCAATGAACATTGATGAAGAAAATTTAGAAGCCATTAAGGATGTAGAGATTAGAGCTTTGAAGAGTTTATTGGTCCATAAGCTCAATGCATTGAAGATAGTCTCACAAAGTGTGCATGGTAGTTATATTTCCTTAGAAGGAGTAGAATATAAATGTGAAGAGGTAATTTCCCTATTATGTCCACTATTCAACACATGGGACCCTTACATCTAGTTTTTTGATAGCATAATCACTATACTTCCTTAGAAGAAGGATCTACGAAAAGAAATCCATAAGGTAAAAGATTTTGATGGTTTCTTTGGGGGGGAAATGCAGCAACTACAAAGAAAAATGGAAGTAATTACCACCGAGACACCAAGTTTTGTGCCTACAATCTTGGATAATGAAGGAAAAATTAAGGACTAGGTGGAATGGTCATCGTCATTTGATAATATCCTTGATCATCCCAAGTTTGTGTCTTTTTGTAATAATGAAGCAAGTGCCACTATTGTCTATGATATGATAGACATACTTTATAAACTAGAAGTAGAAATGTCCAAAGTAGCTTCTAAAGTTAAAGCTATAACTAATGCCAAATGGATCAAATGCATAGAGGAGATAGACATAATCAAAGATATCATGTGGCCTAATATTGATATAGACATCACTATTTGGGAGTTGATTGCGAAAATCAAGGCATTGCCAACTGGTAATAGTGATTTAATATAGTTGAGGAATAGTTCAAAGAAGGAAAAGATAAAAAGAAGGCATGAATGGTGATGGGAGCTAAAGGACAAATTTGATTTGTTTAAAGAATATTTTCTAACAAACGCCACATGTTGTTTTGTAACTGCATCATAATTTTGGGACCAAGTACAAAGAATGTTTTTCATATAACAAAGTAGGAATATTCATGTACCAATTTTCTAATTAGGATTTTGACAAGTGCCCTCCCATCTGAAGCTTGCTGCAATCCTTCCTATAAAAGGATTCCCAAGATATGGATTAAGGACCAATTTCTTGATAATTTTAAGAATTATGTTATTATTATCGATCATTGAACTCATTGTATGTTTCATGGTTTATTTTCTTTTTATAATCCTGAGAATAGAAGTGATTATTGAGAGGTCTATTGACTATTTTGAAAGTTTTTTTATAATCTTACCAGCATTCTTGCAATTTTCAAAAAATGAAAATTAATGCAAAAGAGCAAGCTATGCTATATTTTTGTCTTTGAATTCTATCTCCATTTTTATATGTTGGTGATCTTGAGATTGTGTAAACAAGTTTATGCAATTTAATGTAACTAGGCTAGGTTGTATATCAATTTGTTGTTTCTTTTAATTCAATGAATTAAGTAAATGCTCCAATGAGTTGATAGGATTTTCTTGTCATACAGTAGGGATATTCATAAGGATGTGTTTGGGGATAATTGCTAATAGATTAATTGTAGTGCAATTAATTAGTTCAAGTTTTGCTGGGTAGACTTTAAATCCCAATGAATCAGGCACTGGTTGTATATTCAATTCTAGTTTGAAGAAAACTATGGGTTTGCATTAGGTATAAATACAAAATCAAATCAATTTTACTTTGACACATGAAGAATGTTATAGTTGGTCAGTACTTGTTTATATTTAATCTCTAAGTCTTAGTTAATTGCTATTCCCTAGAATTATTTATAGATCTAAGTAGAATTATGAGCAATCTGTTGTAAAGGATGAGTATTGTTATGAAATTTTGTGAAATTAATGAAATGTGAGTGCATTTTCAAGTTGTGAAATCTTTTATCCCTCAGGTGCACCTACCTTGGTTTTGCAAAGCCAAAAGAGTAGCAAATCTTCCATGATTTTCTTGAAGTTGGGTCCAAATTTGAAGAACATATAATTGTTTATAGGAATTAGCTAATCCTTAGATTATTATGGTCTTCACCATCTTGGTATTAAGTATTTTGTTGGTTAGTAGTGTAAAACCACCAACACATCCAGTTTCTAATGTTCTCCTATTTGCAAATACAAGTTTATGATGAATTTCCTAAGAGGTTGCCAAGATATCCATAAGACAAGGTGGTTCTAGTCAAACTGTGTTGATAGATCCTTGAAGTAAACACAATGTGTTCTAAAGTAAAGAAGATAGTTTAGATTCCCTTCTCTATAGTGGTTGGACTATATTCATGTACTTCTAGATCATCTGCTTGTAATTTGGTGAAGAGCTTTGAGAGAAAAATTAAATTTATAGACTATAAGGTACTAAAGCCTAAATATGATCTAGTTAAATTTGTAAGGAATCACTTAAAGTTGGGATATTCCTTTAGGAATGTTCCAGATATTGAAGACTTTTGGTCTGGGTGTCTCAACAAGTACCAAAATCAGGAGAGGTTTTGATTGCAATCAACCATTAATGAGATTAAATTGTATAATGATTCTATTGATGTTTCTAACCTTGCAAATGATGGAGCCTACATGCATCCCACATTTTACGAGAAGATCAAAGACACCCCATTTTTTCTACCACACCTACAAATCCAATCATTGATACTATGGAGGTTCTTATGTAGGGGATAATCAAGAGAAGAGAGAAATGGGTGAAGTGGACCCAAGCGAGGAAGGAAAGGACTGGGAGCACTAGTTCTATGGGTGGATAATTTATTGGCACCACCCAATTAACCATAGCAATAACCACCACAGCTACTACATCCACATATACAAGGTCATCATAGTCCATTGGTCAAGGTGGAGACCAGCCTCCATAAAAGAATGTGCCACTCACTCCTACATGTCAAGTTGGCTCTCTTTCAAACATCAGGAAGGTTAGGGAGAAGGAGGATGAGAAGGATAAGGGGAAAGAGCATAAAAAATATGTGGCAAAGCCATCTTCCCCTATCCAAGTCATCAATTTTGATGGCGATACCAACCCCCTAGATGGCTAGGAGCAAGAGGCATCTCAACAAGGGGATACCTTATCTCTCTTGGTAACTAAGGTCATTGCCTTCCCTATTTCTTCTCAGTGCGAGAAAACTCCATTAATCCTGAGGAAGCTATTTAATCCCACTACCTCACAATCAGCTATTAATGTGCTCTCTACAGATTCATGGCTCAAGGAGACCATTAATAGGAATGAGATGAGATATGAGGAAGTGTCCCTATCTAAGGAATTGATCACACAAATCACCTCATCCCAGTCATCCAAGAAGATGAAGAAGTAGTAGACAATTGTTGCACTAGCTACAGATTCAACAACTAGCCATATGCTAGTTGAGATTATTGAGCCACTGAATAAGGGAAGATTTCATGAGATTTAGAAGGATGACTTCTAGATCAGGATAGTGGATCTTAGCATCCAAGTTCATGATTCCATGTTGAACATGTGGAACTCTACCAATGATAAAATCTAAGATAAGCTAGAAGAGCTTAGAGCAAAAAAGAAAATATTGAAGGCCTCAAATAGAGAATTGGTAGGATATATAAGATCTACACTTCGGAGCACTTCGTCGAGTCAATTTGACCCAAATATAGAGGAGAATATAAATCTACTCCTAAATCTACAACAAGAAATGCAATTCAGGTAGGTAGGCTAAGCATGGGTAGATTAGATGAAGGCTCAAGGTCCCCTATTAGTTGAAAACTTGGCAAGCCTAGTGTTGGATGCTCACAAACTTAGGGAGGCAGCCTCAAATCATCAAACAACCATACAAAAGGTAGTAGACAAGCTGATAGAGAAATTGGCCCTTCTACAAGGAGTAATTAACATGAAGACAAATGTTGCCATTATTCATCAGATTCTAAAGATAGGAAAGGAGTCATTGTTTCACTATAAACAATCCTTGGATTTTGTTATAGAAAGCTCTATAAGGTCAACAAATGAGCTCAAGGATGTACATGACCTAGTGCAAAAGGTTATTGAGAAATTGTTCTAATACTTGAAGATATTGCACATAGAGTCCTTTGTATTCGCTAATAGTAAGCTCATGGATATTGAGAGAATGAATCAAAGTTCTTGGCATTTTTTGATGAAGTCATTGACCCACTCAACTTCCAAGTGTTCAAGATCTAGGATCTCTTAGAAGTGGATGTGATCACAAGGAGAGAAATGAAGAAATTCTAGTCAATGGTTGCCAAAATTGATGAATTGATTGAGATGCATGACTATTGGATGGTCTGATCCGACAACATCATTATTCTAGATGTCAAAAAGCTAGACAAAGTAACTAAAGACATGAAAGCTTACAAAGCCAAAGTAGTTACTTCTAAAAAAGCATAATGTTTTGATACTTTTCCAGACATCTGCCACTCTCCCTCTTCTCTTTCCTAAATATAGTAATTCTTGGAAATTTTTTGGTCTCTATAAAAGACAATGATTCAAGATTTTCCAGTTTTTAGTCTTTCTATTCAATGATGCTTTGTAAAGCAATCATCCAATATAACTGGTCTATTTGAGAAGGCCTATAAATGTAGCCTTTTAAGATGTTAATTAGATCGGCAAAATGACTTTTGGGAAAACCCATGTAGCTAGACTAATATGTGCAACTCTAAGTCCATCTCAAGTTTTGTTGTTCATTTAGTTTTAGTATAGTGATAGAATGAATGTACAAATGTTGAGAATTGAATGAATGTAAATGAACTTGGTTTTTTTTCTTCATTCAATAGATTGTATGTTTTACTTTCCTCAAAATATGTAGTGCTTGCCCTCGTTCACATTTTTCTGGACACATTGTTGCTATAATTATCAGACTATGTTAGATTAGCTTTAGGATGATGGATTAGTGGTACTGTTTTGAGACTATCAGATTTCATGTTATGGATTTAGT